>JAJONR010002178.1:0-69904 GCA_029582245.1 Solanum etuberosum
AAATATTTTTTATTAAAACAAAACTTTCAGGCATACATATATTATTTGTACATATATATGCTTTAGGAATTTTATATTCAATATCCATTTTATGACCGTTAGCATTTCGAAGACTATGTGTAGTCTTCTTAAGATATCTTGATGGAATAAATCCTTCTTGAATACAATTTAAATCAGCTCCACTATCAATAAGAGCAATAAAATCTTTTTTTTAAGTTATAATCAATAAAAAGAGTTGTTTTTGCCAAAGGTTTATGAACTGTAATTAGCTCGATAGTTTCTAAAAATAAATTTTTATTATCTGTAAACTCATTAGGGATATCAGGAAGATTACCCTCAGGAATATCAGGGAGACTATCTTCAACCATAACTTGTTTCCCATTGTCTTTATTTTCTATATAACTAATTCTTTCATCAAGAATCATATTATGATTTTTCAGAGAAGATATTTCTTTTTTGAGATTATTAATCTCCTCAATCAAGTCTTGAATTGTAGTGGGAATATGATCCCTTTGAGACCTAAGTTTTAGTTGTCTCTTTATTCTGCCATGGTATAAGCATTATTATGAGCGGAATTTTCTTTAGGAATTCTAGTATTACTAGTAGAGGTGCTGGTATTACCAATTTTGTCAATAATTTGGGAACTTAACGTTGGATCATCAATCATCTTGAGTATCTCTCCCCAATTATCATTACTGATAACATTGATATTTAAGTCCTTGAACTGAGAATACAAATGATAGAATTCGTCCTTGTCTTTATTATCACAAGGTTGACCAATCTGGCAAGACGTACATTCTTCCTCAGATGAGGACATGCAGTCTTCTTCACGAAGAACTTTTAGGTCTTCACTTGTAGAGGATTCCTCTCCGTCACTGTTGTTAGGGCTAGAATTTTTCAAAGAAAAATTAAGGAGGATTTTATATAAAGAATCCTTAATATTATCCTCTAGGTCAATGTTTTTAATCTTATCCTTGACCTTGCAATCTCTGGCCTATTCTACCACATTTGTGGCAGGCATTTGATTTATTACTCTTATAAAACTCTTTTTTTCCTTTATAATCCATATTTCTTTTTTCACGCTTGTCAAAGCGTTTATTTTTTCTGTACTGCCTATGAGGCTTTTCCTTATAATCTCTTTTTCCTCTATGTCTATTAGACTTCTTAGAGGATTCAGGCATATCGATTGCGAATTGTTCACAAAATTTCCTTAATTGTTGTTTCTCATTCAAATGATATCTTTTAATTTGTTGATTCAACTTGATCTCGTTGCACAAAGAGAGACCTTCTTGGGTGCAAACACTTATAAGTTTTCCATAAGTATAGTCATCGTAATTAATACTCACTCCATCTCCTCTAAGAGCTTTCCTAACCCTTTCTGCAAATAATGCAGGGAGTCCATCTATAAACTTGGACTTCTAGTGGGAGTTATTACATTCAGGTAGTTCCATAACTCTAGATAGGAAAACATCCTTGTACCACCTAAATGATGTAAGAGTTTTACATCTAAGGTTTTGGAGCATTGTCCTAATGGTTTCACTATTATCCGACCATCTTCCAGATAAATGTTCTATAATGGTTAGGACCAAGGTGTAGACTACATTTGGAATCATTCCATTTTCATCCTTAACGGCATTTAAAATGGTCATATGTTGGGATTCTGAGAGATAATTATCCCACCAATCCTTTAGTTGGGCTGTAAATCCGTTAATAATCATGTTGGTCGTATCCTTTTCAGAATTCTTGTTGGCCTTGCAAATCGTACTATACATAAGAATTCTATGAGCCAAAGTATAAATTTGTCTATCAGTAAAACCATCAATATTCCACTCATAAATTTTTGTCCCACTAAAACTATTAGAGACGTAATATTCTTGCTCCTTCAGGAGGATATCTTGAGGATTCGGCCTACGATAGTAATACATCCTTTGAACTGATTTTCTAGCATGTTTCTCTGAGATTTTATTAATCTAATCCAGAATATTATTTCTATCAGTGGCCTCACTTTCACTTAGTTGAAGGGGATTAATATTTAACCCCTGAAACCTTTCTTGAAGCAATCTTTCAATATTATCAAGCTTTGATAATTTAAAGTCCTTAATTTTTGGAAGGGGTTGAATAGTTGGAGTAGCCTTCTCCTTTCCTTTATCAGGGATTTTAGACTTCTCTAATTCAGAACATAAATCACTAATTTTATCATGTAAATAAAGAATATGCTCTCCTAAAATACTCACATAAACATTCGTGTAATTGTTTTGTCGTATTAAAGTTTTAACATGCTTAGAAGTAATAAGAGCAGTGTCATTATCATCAAACAACTCTGCAAATGCAGTAAAATATACAGTCTTATTATCTTTTTCAATTTGAAAAGATTGTTGAGGAGGTAGCAGAGATTTGGTAATTGTATCGTCAGATAATTTATAATCTTGTTCTAACATAGAAATATAGTTATAAACATATTTCGTCATAAACCATGGTACAAAAACAATAGCTTTATTTGCTTTAGAAAGATCATTATAAAAATCTTTTAGGAAGAATGTTTGTTGATTATTATTAAATTTTTTGAAAAAAACATTTTCTAAATGATTCCCTTTTGGGCTGGAAAAATTCATTTGAAATTTTCTTTCTTACCGGCGACCCCGGTCTCAAATCAATAAGTTCTGATCTATCCATGTAAATCATTTGGAAAGTCCATTTCAGACAAAGTAGGGTCCATATCAGGGGTAACTATATGATTTTCAATCTTGATATTATCAACTCTCTTTACTTCTTTCATATAAGAAGTGGATACTCTAGAATTATCTTCTTCTCTAATCTGAGAATTGACGCTCTAGAAGGCATATCAACAATATAATCAACAGGAGATATATAAGATGAGTTAGATCTAAGCATTCTTGAAGGAAAACCTATATTATCAGCATAACTCATTAATAAATTTTGGTCAGTGAATTTGATTCTCACTGTCCCATCAGGAGTTTGCTCAATATCAGAAATATCAAGATTTATATTATTTCTGGGTGGGGCTGCCTCTTCGATCACCCACTCTTTAGGAAAATCAATTTCATCCCATTTAATAGGCCTTCTAGTTATAACTTTAGACTTAATAAAATTTGTTTCTATCAAAATTGTTTCATTTTTAAAATTCATAATTTTACACATAGGATTTAAAGTATATAATGGCTTATAGTAAATTCTATAACAAATACATATAACCTCTGTACCAGGCAAATAATAATAACTATGCAGTTTTATACTTAATATTAAAGTATTTAGTGAATTCTCATCATTCAAAGAAATTTGCAAATTAGGATAGACATTAAAATAAACAGGGCCATAGGCCAAACTGGTTTGAACTGTCCCTATAAGAGATTTTTTCCAATTCTGATTTCTGCCCTCCCTCAGAGCTGCTATAAAACTCTCTGGTAAGCCTCTTAGAGTGAGGGCCTTAAAAGCAACTTGAACTAAATCAATATGCATAAATCTATAATTTCCTCTATAAGGGGCAAAATCACTTTCAGACAATAACCTAAAAGTACCATGATCGGAATCCACAGTAATAGTTTCTTCTGTGGTTTTAACAATTTGTTTAAATTTCATTTTTTCAAAAGTACCCATTTGGTATATAACCTTGGACTGAATTTTAGGGATAGTCCATTTATTAAGAAGATCTAGTTGTTGAGGCATATCATATTCCTCTTTTCTACTGTTTTTAACAGTAGTATATTTTTTTAATGATGTTCATAAAATTAAGATGTGTCGGACCAACAACACTTACTACTACTATCAACATGGCTCTATACCATCAGTTTGACAGGATCGCTTCGATGTAACCACAGGTTCTTTTACGATTCATATAATCTAAGGATGAAAAGAACCTTTACGGTTCCAACCTAGCCCAAACAATAACCTCAATAATGGTTGACATGGGTCTTACCAGGAACACCAGACTAAGCCAAGTTCTTTGTATCCCTGGACTACACTACCTCGACCTTAGAGACATCGAAACAGTCATTTTCTCACCATGTCTTAATAGTTTAAGTTGTTGTTAGTCCAACACGAGTTTCTTAGCCTATCATTTAGGCTATAAAAATCTTTTAAAACATTTTAAATAATAAAAGATGAAAGAGCAATACCTTAATTGGGGATCTTTCAGCAATAACTCTCCAAAGTACAAAGCAACAACAATATTTTATTTCAATACTAGTGGAATACAAAGAAAGTAATACTGGAAGGGTTGGCCAAAGACTGCCTTCTAATCACAAGAAGTGACCCTTGTATAGAAAGGATCGAGAGGAAAATCTAAAGTTCATGACGTAAGTGCTTACGTCATGTTACATTATTGGACCGACATTGGGGTCCTCTACTTTATGAAAGTTTACAATAATTCAAACTTTATAAAAATCATACATTAATTTTAACTTTATAAAAGTTAATGTCTTGTCCTCTAATCTTTCACAATCTCTTTCCCTTTAGATTTGTCTGAACTAGAAGATTCTTCTATCTAATTTCTGAACTGTTGAAGAAACGTTTCAATGTCCATTTCCTCCGTGCTATGAACATTTTGAAATTCTCCTGCTAGACAGTTGTCTTCTTCTTCATTAGAAGCGGCCATGGATATACTGTCTGAAAATTCTATACCCATATTTTTTACTAAATCTTTTTTAACTTCTTCCATATATGAAGCAAGAAGTTCAGATTTTAGAAATAGCCCCTTTTTTCATTTGTAATTTTTTGGTTATGTGTTTAAAGGGACTGATATTATCTTTATCATGTATAACTTCTGTTTGATGCTTGCTGGTCTCAATAGACATATTGATCGAGTCTATTATCTCGCATCCATGAAGTTTTCCCTCCGCATCTCTTTGGAGTAATTTACTCCAAAATTTTGTATGGAATTTTCTTTTTAAACAAGGAAACCCTTCTTCATTTGTTTGAACTTCTATCGTCCATTTCATTATCCATGGGATAGAAAATTGTATAAAAAAATACATTAAGGACATTCCCTTAAAATATATGTCCTCCTGTTGTAATTTTATTATCTTGGGCGAAACATCAACCCATTGAACATATATTTTTTTATAATCCTCTGGGAGGATATTCAAAGTTGGACCATATAAAGTCCACCACTGACAAAACCAGTTTGGTATATATTGTTTGAAAACATTTGAACATATTTTGATGAACCACGAATGCTTCTTATTAGCATTCTCATATAATAAAGCTTTATTAAAGCTCTCAATGTAATCCCAGTAATTAAACTTAACAGCTATTTTTTGATCCAGATGGGTGTATTTTCGTTCCTTCATCGTGCTGAGTCCCCATTCTTCTGGAGTAAATATCTTTTTTATAATAATTTTTGAAAAGTTATAAACCTTCTTAGTATTTGCTGGGTAAAAATGCTGGAATTCAGCAGACCCAATGGATGAGAGTATAATCTAATAATGCATTCTGTATTTGTATGTTGGAACAACATATGATGTCGTATCAAAATATCTCGTCATGATTTGCCAAGGATCCTCTCTCCATTGTAAATCCCTTGGCTCAAGAAGAAGTATTACTTCATCTTTCTCATTCTTATCATATACCTCAATGTTTTCACGTCATTGACTACTGCAGAATATGACGGTGGTGCATTGTTCTGAGGTTGCCTTGATTGTATAAAATTCATGAGTTCTTTATACATTGGGTGTTCGGTATTAATTCCCGATATACCTGTAGAAGTTCCTGCAATGTTTGAGGCTATTAGTCTCTGATTTCCTAACTGAGCCAAAATATTGTTTCTGCTCATGGGTACTTTTCCTCTTCCTCTATTAGAGGAAGAACTTCCAAATGACTGCATTATCCTGTATTCAGGAAATAAAGAATTATTAACTCAAATATTCTCTAGTAAGAAAATCGGGAAGACTATTATTTGTTCCCTTTTTATAATGTATTTCAAAATCGAATGGTGCTAATAAAGCTTTCCATCTTGCAAACATTTGTTTAGAAACATCATGTTTTACATCTTTATTAAAGATGAATTTAGCTGCTTGACAATCAGTTTTTATGATAAACTTTTGATTATATAAGTCCCCCTGGAATTTTAAAACACTTTTAATTATAGCCAAAATTTCTTTAGCTACAGTAGCATAATTTTTCTGACTATTCTTCCATTTCCCAGAATAGAATTGTATGAGGTATTCTTGCCTTTCAGCAGGAGATATTTGTTTTAAAATTCCCCCATTGCCAATATTAGAGACATCTGTCTCCACTATCTTTTGCCAATTCGAATTGGCCAAAGTGTGACATGGTAGGTTATTAACCTTTGTCTTAATGTGCTTGACTGCTTTTGTATGATTATCAGTCCAAGCTTTAGGACTTTTTCTTAGTCTATCATATAGTATAGTTGTGTCTTTAGCTAGATCCTTTATAAAAAGGAGAAATGTAATTTAAACTTCCCAAGAATCGTTGGAGCTGGATTTTATCAGTAATAACGTCAGGAAATTTAGAGGCAAACTCAATACTTCTTTGAATGGGAATAATTTTTCCTTTTTCAATATTATGACCTAAGAATCTAACATTGGTTTGGAAAATATGTTTTTTTGGTCTAGATATAACCAAACCATTTTGAATAATAATTTTCTTAAATAGATCAAGATGTTTAAAATGCATTTCTAAGGTTTTTGAAAATACTAAAATATCATCTATATATACAATGATAAAATTGCTAAAAGGGTTAAAAATATCATTCATAATTTTTTGAAATTCAGAAGGGGCATTTTTAACCCAAAAGGCATAACATTCCATTCATATTGTCCCATTGAGACGTTAAAGGCTGTTTTATATTTATCTTCTTCAGAAATTTGAATTTGCCAATAACCTGATTTTAAATCAAAATTTGAAAATATTATAGATTCATGAAGTCTATCTAATAAATCTTTTTTATTAGGAATAAGATATCTAATCAATTTTAAAACTTTATTTAAGGGTTTATAATTTATGACAAGTCTGGGTACCCCTCTTTCTTGCTCTGCTTGTTTATTAACATAGAAAACAGTACAAGACCATGGAGATTTTGAGGGCTTATTAATCCCTTTTAAAGAAGAGTATCAATCTTTTTTTTACATAAATCTAAATATTCTGAATTCATTTGGCAAGGTCTTGCCTTAGTGAGAATATTATCTTCAGAAAATTCTTCCTCATAAGGAAGACTTACCACATGTTTTTTCCTTTCCCAAAACACATTTGGGTGATCTCCACATATCTGTAGGGAGAATTGATTCTTTAAAATTTCAATCTTTCCTTGGATTTTAGGATTTTGTAAAGTCTCTTCTATGGTAAGACTACAAATCTCATTTTTTAGAAAATCGATTTGTTTATTTTTTAAAGAAATCGTATCTTTAACTTCATAAACGAATTTTGAAAATGGTTGAAATATAAAATCTATTGATATGATTTTATACCAAAGTATAATAGTAGTGGCTCAATTAATCAAAATTCAAAAGGTACGAGGGAAGGGAAGACGCTAAACAATTATTTGAAAAAAAAACAAGAAAGAGGAAAAAGAAAAGTTTCACATGCAATAATTATAATTGAGAAAAAAGGTATTTCCGCTTTCTCGATTTATGTGACATTTTTTTATTTTTTGAGATTCAAACAATTTAAATTTGATCGACAATTTGCGCATATAATCTTCAAAAATTTTGAAATGAAATTTATATATTTATAAACTATATAAAAAATATTATAAGTTACAATAATTGATAATTAAAAATATTTAAACGATACATGTCTGGAGTGTACGTGTTATCTAGCGATGGTTAGTTCTGGAAAAATCATTCCACGCAAGGGAGTATTTAGATCCAAAGAGAGTCATCATTTTTCAACCTGACATGACCAGAAGTTGACAAGCAAATAGCAATCATTGTTTTAGTTTTCCTTACTTCTTTCTTCCCTCAAAGGAGGTTCAAAGTTTCTTCTTCTTCTTCTTCTTTTAATACTTAATTAATAAGGTGAGTTTTCTTTCAAAGGTCTAATTAGCTCCTTCCTTGTTCGTTGCTTTTATTTTTATGGTAATTTTCGTTCAATTTTTTGAACCGGTCGGGGTGTGTCAACTGTTATTTTTATGTGAAGATATTTTTTTAGATTTAATACTCGAAAGTGTGATTTCAGGTATTGTTTTGTTTTTTGGAAAATGATTGTAGGTTCAGCTTCTATTTTACCTGCGCTCCGTTGACACTTGTATTTTCGATCACTCATTAAATTTTGGTTGATTGCTTGTATTACCAATTTATGAGATTCACTTTGACGTATATTCCCCCAACTCCCTTTCAAATTTGCCCCCTTTTCCTTGTTCAGATTTACAAGTTGTGGAGTTCCCTTTGCCTTGTTCACATTCAGAAACAAGTACTCCTATTTGAGTTAGTTATTCTCTAGCCAATATATACGAATAAAGTTTTACTAATATACTTGTATAAATACATACAATGGAAATCAAGCAGAAAATTACCCCAAAAAGAGTTGGGGCAGCTGGTAGTTTCCACTTTCATTCAACCTGCAGTTGTGTGACTCAACTTTCTACTTATTTATTTTTAGCGTGGATATGACGCTGCGGTAGGCTTAACTGGACTAATGTGATTATGGTGACCAAATAAGCTACTCCTTGATTTAAATCTTCCAGACAATACTTATGTCTGTCTCAAATGTATTATACTCCTTTAATTTCATCATCAGCTTTACTATTTTTCATTGTTGTTCAAGTGTGAGGCTGTAATTCAGTACATATAAGTTGACGATTCTATGTGTATTTGACTTATTAATTAGATTCATTCATTCATGCAAAAAGATTCTTTACTTCATTCCCCACAAATTCGACTATTGAGATAAATGTGTGCTTTTGTTACTCTTAATTCCCTCTGCAGTTAATTGTCAAACATCACCTACTCACGGAAGAAGATGACAGTGACACCTAACATCTCCATCAATGATGGCAACCTCATTGTCCATGGCAAGACCATACTCAAGGGTGTCCCTGACAACATTATCTTGACTCCTGGATCTGGGGTGGGGCTCGTTACTGGTGCATTTATTGGAGCAACAGCTTCAGAGAGCAAATGCTTGCATCTGTTCCCTGTTGGGGTCTTAGAGTAAGTACTATTGCACTATTGCCTTCTTTCACTTTTGCGCGATAACCATACTAAACTAATTTTATAATTTATCATAACATTGATATATGGATTTTGATTTGGTGAATAGTAAGCTAATTGGGTTAAGGTATTGTGCTACTAATTCCACTGCTTTATTACGAGAACAAATTGATTATGGGTAGGATCGATGTAAGTGACCTTACGCTCATGAAGTCCATCTTTCGTGGTGAAGTACTTTCTTCCCATTGTTTAAATTTCTTACATCATGCTTAGAGGATGAAGGTTGACTTGAACAATGGCATGCAGAAGTACCACACGTTTATCATATTTCAGAAGATCACAGGGTATTGAGTTGCAGAAGAGTGAAACGTGATAAGCATATCAGACTGCTACTCCTTTTATAAAAAAATATCAATAGTTTTTTGTTATCTATTGTTACAGGGATACTCGGTTCATGTGTTTGTTCCGTTTCAAACTGTGGTGGATGACTCAGAGAATGGGGACATGTGGAAATGATATTCCTTTGGAGACCCAGTTCATGCTTGTGGAGAGCAAAGACACCACCGAGGGTGAGCGTGACGATGCCCCAATTATTTACACGGTCTTCCTCCCTCTACTTGAGGGACAGTTTCGTGCTGTTCTTCAAGGCAATGAGATGAACGAAATGGAGATTTGCCTTGAAAGTGGTGAGTTTCCATCTAGGCTCTAGCAATAGGGAAATTGGTAAATGCTATACATTCATCTCAATTCAGTAGACTTCTTGCATCCATTTTTGCTTTACCTTTTGAGGCTACATGCAAAAGTACGCTGCTATGTGGGTGTTCTGGGAGACAAAGTCGTCTCTCTGTGGACCAAGTCTTTGGTTTAGCCTTTTAGGCTCATTCAACCGAGTATGAGTGGTCTAAGTCTGTTCTTCTCTCTGGGTACAATACGACAATGTCATTTCTCGTTTTACGCACTGTTTTTTCATCTGTTATGAACAAAGCTGTGCAAATAATCCTTCAGGATAAGCTGCAAGTCCTATTTCCTATTTCCAAAAATTGAGGCTATATTAACCTGTTGGGCTGGACCTATAGCTATAAATGTGATATTGAGCAAGAAATGTCAATGCTGACCGAGTTGCTAATAATCTCATGTAGATCATCAATGGCAGGCAAGAAAGTAGTATAAACGAGAAAGAACCAATACGTCTTGTATGCGTTATTTTTGCAGGAGATAATGCTGTTAAAACCAACCAAGGGCTTTATCTTGTCTACATGAATGCTGGGACCAATCCCTTTGAAGTCATTACACAGGCTGTGAAGTAAGCTCCAACTTCTTGAGATCTTTTTGATTTGAATCACAAAATAACTGTAGTATGTTTGCAGTGTGAAGTAGTTGTTGAATATTGTCATTGGTACTCGACTAGCAAGACTCCAACTAGAAGTCTTTCTAGACTGTGTAAATAATGTGTTTTGTTCCCTCCCCCCTCAACAGATCTGTTGAGCAACACTTGCAAACTTTCCATCACAGAGAGAAGAAGAAGGTAAATAGTTGCTTCCTTAGTTATTTATTTATTGTGAAATCTTAGTTGGACCATTATCTGAAGCTGGCCTGTTAATATCCTCTGTTTGATATCATGTAGTTGCCCTCAATTATTGATTGGTTTGGGTGGTGCACATGGGATGCCTTTTACACTGATGTCACAGCAGAGGGTGTCGAGGATGGCCTCAACAGGTAATTTGGCTGTTTCTTAGTTTTTGTTTGGAAATGTCTTTTGGGTTGAACTAATTCATGTTAAATGCTTTTACGACAGCTTATCCAAGGGTGGTGTTCGCCCACGTTTCCTGATCATTGATGATGGTTGGCAACAGATTGGCAATGCACCCAAGGACACTAATTGTGTAGTACAAGAAGGAGCACAGTGAGATTTCTTGCTATGTTTAATAATTCTTTTACCGTAATTTGCAGATCTAGTAAATAAAATTGCATGTATGATCTCCCATGTTTGTTTTGTAGGTTTGCCAACAGGCTAACAGGAATTAAAGAAAACAGGAAGTTCCAAACAAAAGGCCTGAAGCATGTAGTGGAGGAAGCCAAGAAACAACATAATGTCAAGTAAGTTTGCAACTTCTGATCGTTGTATTTTATAAAATGTCTAAAAATTGCACGCACCACAATTCCTTTTTACTTATAATTGAATTCTTAGTTTTCTGTTGAATTTAAAGGACATCTCAGCACTTGAATCTTTTCCTCCTTGTCTCAAAGGATCTACTGGTAGTGAAGTGATACTTATCATTTAAAAGTTGATATTTTCTATGTAGGTATGTATACGTATGGCATGCCCTAGCTGGTTACTGGGGTGGAGTACACCCTGCTGGTCCTGGGCTCGAGCACTATGACACTGCATTGGCGTACCCCATTCAGTCTCCTGGTGTGATGGGAAACCAACCTGACATTGTTATGGACAGTCTTGCAGTTCATGGCTTAGGTTTAGTGCACCCAAAAAAGGTCTTCAACTTTTATAATGAACTACATGCCTATCTGGCATCCTGTGGGGTTGATGGAGTCAAGGTTGATGTCCAGAACATCATTGAAACACTTGGTGCTGGCCATGGTGGTAGAGTTTCCATCACGAGAAGCTATGTCCAGGCCCTTGAAGCATCCATTGCTCAAAACTTTCCTGACAATGGATGCATTGCCTGCATGAATCACAATACTGATGGGCTCTACAGTTCTAAGCAAACCGCTCTAGTTAGAGCTTCTGATGATTATTATCCTCGTGATCCAGCTTCTCACACCATCCATATATCTTCTGTTTGCTACAACTCATTGTTCTTGGGAGAATTCATGCAACCAGATTGGGACATGTTCCACGTTAGTGTCTGACATTTAATATACCTTTATTTATACTCGTTTTTGACGATTCAATGTTGGTGTTTGATGTTTGCATATGATAGTCAGTTGAAGTCGGTCAGTAATGAATGCATTAGATGTAAAATGAGGTAATTTAATAACTGAGATGTTTATTGCAGAGTCTTCACCCTACTGCAGAATATCATGCTGCAGCTAGAGCAGTTGGAGGATCACCAATTTATGTGAGGTAATTTTTGTCCTCGTGTCTGGTTCTTCCTCTTTCTTATTTAAACTTGGAACTGTTACCTAACCTTGTCTCTTTTTATGTCATTCAGTGACAAACCCGGAAATCACAACTTCGAGCTTCTGAAGAAGCTTATCCTTCCTGATGGATCAGTACTTCGCGCTCAATTGCCTGGCCGACCTACTCGAGATTGCCTATTTGTTGATCCAGCAAGAGACGGGGCAAGGTTTGCAATTCTCTCTTTATATATATACTAGTGTCTGGGAACATGCGTTGCACGTTTGTCCCTTATCATTATTATAGAACTTCTATATATTTAAAAGGTTAAGTTATAAAATAGGAAATGTTGAAATTAACAATATTAATTTTATCATTTATATTTTATTCATTAGATAAAAATTTATGAAAGTGGGATAGTGCATTTGCCATCATATAAGAAATATGTGAAGGTAATTAAGATAATATAGTCTTTAATGGTATGAATATATCTATGATTCTTGCTTGAAAAATTAATAAATGCATGTAAATGTCTTAAACTAATGTAGTTCAGGACTTGATTTTTACTTTTCTCCTCCTTTTTTCTTTCCCTTGCTGACATAATTTAATTTCTCATATTATCTTGCTCTTTCTAGTCAATAATGTTGGTTAATATCAGAACTACAAGATATTAGAAGGCAGAGAAGTAAGAAGAATATCAGCAGATAACGTTTATTGATGCCTGCAGGTTACATTTATAAGACCTACAATGAAATAGAAAGCATTAAACACACGATTAGGAGATTCCCTAAATCATTAACTAACGCCTAAATAATAGGAATAGATGGCTAACAACTAATTGACTAAGTTTTATTTAATATAAAGCAGTAAAAATAAATTAACTGCAGTTCAAAAGCAAATTTCTAACACTCCTCTATGCTTTGAAAACTGCAAACTCCAATTCTCTGTTTGAGAATCTCAAACTTGCTGACTGGTAAAGGCTTAATGAATATATTAACCGATTGTTCTTCCGTCTTGCAATAGACCAGAGTTATATCTCCATCTTTTTGCACTTCTTTTGAGAAGAAAAACTTTATTTTGAAGTGCTTAGTTCTTCCATGAAACACATGATTGTGATATATAGCTATTGTTGCTTCATTGTCCATGAACACTTCGATGCTTCCAGTCGGCTCCATATGCAGATCAACCAAAATTTTCTTAAGCCACAATGCTTGATTTACTGCTGTTGCAGCTGCCAAAAACTCAGCCTTCGGCAGTAGATTGAGCCACAATATCTTGTTTCTTACAACTGCGTGAGGAAATTCCAGAACCAAGACTAAAACAGTATCATGTAATACTCTTTGCATCATCCTCGGAACCACCCCAATCATTGTCGAAGTACCCACAAAGCTTCACAGGTTGACTTTTCTAAAACTTGACTCCATAGGTGATGGTTCCTTTGATGTATCACACAATTGTTTTGGCTGGCTTGCAAATGTATTTCACTCAGACAATCCATGAACCTTAATAAAACACTTACAACATACAATATATCGGGTCTTGTTGTAAGATGAAAACAACCAATGAAACTTCTGAAGTATGTCTCCTCAGAAGTTGGTTGTCTGAAAAATTAGACAACTCTATATTTGAAGAGTAAAATAAATGATACAGTTGGAGATGCCCTAATGAGGAGTAATGTTATACGTAATAATAATAATTTAAAGAAAATGTTAAATGTTAACTTTTAATGCAAAGTATTCTTACTCTTAGATAAGAGAATATTTGGCAATTCAACTTTTAAAGAATATTTTTGTAATTTGACTTTATACTATTAGGCTTCCCATCTTCCCACTTTTAGAATAGTATAAATAGTAATATAGGAATAATTAGGCAAAGTGGTCAATCGGCCATTTGATTTACGAGAAAATTGGCCCAACATTTTTAAATTACCTGAATTGTGTGGAATTCACTTCTTCTCTCTTCCTTCCACTTTAGCCATTAATGATTTATTCTTCCTACAATCCTACTTCTCTTCGTCCTCATCCTTCTTCTTCCTTTTCTCTTTTACGTGTCCTCCTTCCTTCTTTTTTGGACCACAATATCACCCCAACTATTTCTATTTTCCTCAAAATATACTCCTCTCTCTTAATGGGATGTCATGTCACATTCTTTTTAAAAAAAAAGAAGAGAAAAGACCTCAAGTGACACCTGAAATTGTCCCGAATTTTCAAAAAAATATTTTAACTATGCGGGTGTCCTATTACCCCACAAAAGTATTAAATACCTTTATAAACAGAGCATTTTGAACCATTTTCTCATCTATGAACAAGTGCGTGATTCTCACCCCTTTTAATTAATAAATTTAATTTAAAAAACAGATTAACTTGATCCGAATCGTTTCAAAAACAAAAATTCTTGGTAATACTTAAAAATAGAAAACCCACAAAATTCTCCTTCAAAGTTCCAATTTTTAATCAACAACCCACAAAATTCTAACTCAAATTCCTCAACCCACAAAATTCTAACTCAAATTCATCAACCCACTTCACAATTTGACTCCTGAGATCGATTAAATTGACCCAGAAATCTCTAGCTATTGCTCCTGCAATATACAACAATGGCGGCTCTTTCCCTTTCTCCCTCCATGGGAACTACTTTTCACTGTCACCATAGCTACCCAACTGGTTCTTCTTCTTCCATTACTGCTTCTCCAACTTTGTTATCAAATGACTTCTAATTAATTTTTTGGATTGAAAATTAAATCAAATTCTTATCTTTTTGAGCCGATTTCAACAGAGAGAGTGTTGGTTTTTTTTGTTAAAACCTTCAATCAAAGGCTCTCTTGAAATTTTGGGGAAGATGGTGCATTTAAAAATGAATTAATTAATTAATGGACAAAATAACTGAAACATGTCGCTTTTTAATTGGTTTTTGGAAGTAAAGTGATACATTCACGCGCTGTCATCAGCGTGTTCACAAACATAGGGAGAAAATTGATCAAAATGATCTATTTACAAAGATATTTAATACTTTTGTGGGGTAATAGGACGCTTGTATAATTAATGTGTTTTTTTGAAAATTCGAGACAACTTCAGGTGTCACTTTATGTCTTTTCTAAAAAAAAAAAAAAATTTTTTTAACAATACAATAAAAGCTTGTTTAATACTCTCTCTGTCCAACAATAATTGTCCACTATTTGACTTGACACAGTACTTAAGAAACAATAAATAATTGATTTGACACAGTACTTAAGAAACAATAAATAATAGGGGTAATATTACTATTTTATCCTTTGACTTTATTAAATTTAATGCTTTGAGAAATGTGTTAGACGATCAATAGTACTTCTTAGCAAGGGTAAAATGGACACAAAAAGTAAACTATCTCTTGATTTTTTAAACTGGACAAGTATTGTTGGACAACTATTTTTAGTATAGTGGACAACTATTATTGAACGGAGGGAGTCCTTATAAGCAACTTCTTTTAGGTATTCAGTTGAACCATTTACCTACATTCTTGAATTTTATAAAAGGTAATCAAATTCTAAATTTAAATTAACTAATATTTATTATTTATTTGTCAATATTTTTTTAAAAAGATTATAAAAAATTATTATTATTATTATATATATATATATTAGTTTTACAATGTATTCCGTTGAACTATTATCAAGGCAAATCCTTATTTTTGTATTATTTTTACCTTGAACAAAAATCAAATATTTCATTTGTTTCAACTTATTTTTCTTAATTTTTTAGTCCGCTTAATATTTACTTTTTAATTTTAGTTTTTCACATGACATGTTTAAGACACAAAATTAAAAGACATTTTAGTATATTTGACCTATGCTTGATTTAAAATCACAAAATTCATTTATTTAATTTTCTTGAATTTCATGTCAAACTAAAATATGACAAAATAGGACAAATAAGTTAAAATGAAGAGAGTAATAAATAAATTATTATAAAAATACAAATATGAGTATACAAATTTAATGCATGATTAATCTATGCATTTCATAATCGTGCATTGCACGGATATTGTAAACGTCCATAAGAACAAATATATTGATTCAAAAATCTGATATTTAATTTTTTGTTTTATTTTAAATTCAAATTTTATGTTTATTCAAAAAAAATTCTCTTTATATTCAAGTTAGAGCAAATTGATACGGTTGGAAGAATATATAAAAATTAATCCTTTAAATAAATACTACATATTGGAAATCTTACATATGATGGAACCTATAGTGCAATTTCGATACGAACTATCATTTTTTAAAATATAATTTTGTTAATAAATTAGTCTATGAAATTTATTTACTTATATTCTTTACTTATAATCTTTTATAATTATTTTAAAATAATATTTATAAATAAATTATAAATATTAGTTAATTTTAATTTAAAATTTGATTACCTTTTATCAAATTCAAGCATGGGGTAAATGCTTCAATTGAATACCTAAAAGAAGTTGTTTATAGAGACACTAAACAAGCTTTTATTGTATTGTTAAAAAATAATCATAATAATATGACATGTCATCCCATTAGAAGAGGAGTATATTTTGATGAAAATATGAATAGTTGAGTGATATTGTGGTCCTAAAAGAAACAAAAGCGATATTATAGAGCAAATTCCCAAACATGAATGACTATTTAAGGAATTTACTCTTCCTTCTTCTTCCATGATCAATCAGCCATTTAAGTTTCAAAGCTTGATTTAAAAATTTGACGTAACGTGAATAGTTTTGAATGAATTATTTATCAAAAAATTCGAAACTTTGAGAGGATTTTATATCTATAATTTGCGGTTGTGTAGAGGAGATTTTGAGTTGGTCGGAATTCAATAGTCAGTGTAGACGTCATGTATAGTCAGTGAATACTTCATTTTGTAGTTAAACTATGTTTAATTTTTTGAGTGTATAATAATGTATAGTCAGTTTATATTTTTTATGACTTTTGGTTATTTTTAGGTAAATAAAAATATAGCTATATTTATTGCATATATTTGAAACTATCCCATAATATAATATGCTGAAAGACCTTTGAATTATCCAAGGTTTGATAGAGACGGTAAAACCTTAGTTGTAGGCTTGTAGCAATTAAGAGTCTTTATTAAAATTAATGATGATTTATTGTTAAAATTGCTTATTTAGTTTGTGTTCTCACTTACCGTGGTAATACTCCTTGTGTTCCTAATTACTTGTCCTCTTTTGAATTGACACACCTATTAAGAAAATAATGATTGACATAATGAATTTACCATTTTATCCCTATTAATTAGGAAGTGATTGAATTAAAAATTTAAGATTTTCGAGAAGTTCTACCTTTTTCAAAATTAATTAATTTTTGTCCTTTCTCCATTTGTCAAAATAGACAAGTAAAAAAGGAAAATTGAACAAGCAATTAAAGATTGATGGAGTAGAACCTTGCATGTAGCAATTAAGAAACTTTATGGAAATTAAATGTTATAAATTGCTTATTACGTTTGTATTCTCATTGACCATGGTAATTTTGATTTGTTATTTTTTGGAAGGTAATTAAAATTTGATTATATTTTGATTTAGAGTAAGGGTAAAATGGTAATGAAATATTAGAAGTAGGAGAATAAAATGTGATGAAACTTAACGTTGATGTTTTATGTTGGACAGCTTACTTAAAATATGGAACGTGAACAAATGTAGTGGTGTGGTGGGTGTATTTAACTGCCAAGGTGCTGGGTGGTGCAAGGTGACAAAGAAGACACGTATTCATGATGCATCCCCTGGCACACTTACAACTTCAGTCCAAGCAACTGATGTTGAGACCATTGATTGGAATGGGGATTCTATAGCCTATTGCTTTAGATCAGGTAAAGCAATTCCTTAACATAGCCTATGACTGGTGTTAAAATTAGCAATTAACCCTTCATAATTCAATCTATAGGGAAAGTGGTTTTCCTACCCAGAGGTGCTTCACTGCCTGTAACACTTAAAGTTCTTGAATATGAAGTATTCCACTTTTCTCCTGTCAAGGTAACACCTTTTTGTTAACTTGCTTCTTTAACACTTCTATTTTTTTTACTAAAATAAAAGATACAAGACCCTGTTAAGTGCTAACTAAACATTTTTTATTGTAAGTGCAGGAAGTTGTGACAAACATATATTTTGCTCCAATTGGGCTGATGGATATGATCAACAGTGGTGGTGCCATTGATCAGTATGAAGTACATCTACCCCAACATTCTGATGATACAAGCCAATCTCCAACTGCAACAGTCTCACTCAAGGTCAGGGGATGTGGCCGCTTTGGCGTTTACATTTCCCAAATACCCCTCAAATGTTCAGTAGATGGTGCAGACACCGTCTATAACTACAACAAAAAATATGGACTGCTGACTATGAATATCCCAGTTCCACAACAAGAGATGTACAAATGGAATATTGAAATTCAGGTTTAAGTAGACAGAAGAATCTATTGTAATTGGCTGGCTGAAAGCTTTGTACGGTGGAGGATTTAGAATGAGTCCTGGGATTGAGTGAGTCTCCTCATCAACATTCTAGCGTCTCTGTAATAAAGCTATCTAGATAGTGTTGGAATGTGAATACGGCGTTTTCGACGTTCTCCATCTTATATATATCCTACTATACTCTTTCATCTGTCATTTCGGTAGAAATCTCATGTTAAGATTAGAGAGAAATCAAGGATTGTATTGATGATTAAAACTGTCAAGTACATGCTCCTTATATAAGAGGAAATTCCTAGGCTAATTATAGTTAGAGTCGTACTACAATACATATATATAATTTACACGAGTATAGGTTTACTGCTACTACTACAACAATTACAACAATTATAATAACTTATCCTAGTCGACTTAGCTAGTATAAGACACAATAGTCTAGTCGACAACTAATTAGTATTTAGTAGTTCAATCCTAGTTTGACTCTAAACTCTATGGCAATTAAAAGTTGTACACGATGATTGTACCACGTTATTCAACCTGTAACATATCATCAACTTCCTTCATCTTCAACAATTTCCTAACAAATGAATTTTTTGAATCGTCTATCATCTTCTCTCATGTCTTTTGGAACTTTTTGTTTCTTTTTAGATAGTTGTTATCAATTGTATTATTATTGAGTGAGGGTTAAAAATACGTCGAAAATATTTTGAATTTTTTTTAGTTTCATATCTGAATTATGGGTGTGAGAGTTTCTTAATTAACTATCACCAAATATTTATTGAAACATGATTTGGGCTAATTTGTACGTTCATTTTGCCACTTTTTTTCTTAATATTTTTTGATATTTAGCTAATAAATGTGATTAGATGAATTTCATGTAAAAAATGTGGAGAAAAACACTCAAAAAGAGCTAAAAGTTGCAAAGTTGAAACTTACGATCGAAGTTGGGAAGAAATTCAAATGGAGCACCTTAGGACTATGACAAGCGCTATGATGAGTGGTATATTTACACTAATTTGAGGCTTTTTTTAGTTCAACAATTAGTGTCCTCAATGCCTAATTATGTTCTTTTCTGATGATATTTTGATGATTTGTAGCTATGAAGGCTAAGGGACAAGGCAATGATGAATACTTGAAAGAATGACAAAAAATAGGGAAAGAAGTGTAAACTCCACACTGCAGTCACCTAACCAGAAGGGTGGATCGCCCAAATTGCTTGACCTTGCCTAAAGTGAAAGTGCTTACAATTAATAATAATCGAGGCAGGTCGGTGAACTAATGCGCAAAACGGTGACCCACCGAAAGAGAAGGGCGAACTGAATGACCGTCGCCGAGGCAGGTCGGTGAACTAATGCGCAAAACGGTGACTCACCGAAAGAGAAGGGCGAACTGAATGACCGTCGCCGACGGTGACAAGTCTTGGATGAAATATAAAGGTTTAAAAGATGAACAAAGGTGGTATTCGACGACTGAATGATATTCAAACACCCGAAGCCTGAAGTAAGAGAAAGATGAGCTAAGGAGCACACAACGATCCGCCGGATCGTCTTGGCGAGCCCGACAAACGTCGTCGAATTGGTGGCCTAATTTTGGGAAACTATAGAGAAAATATATCAGATTTTAGAATAGAATTTCAGTTCCTAACTTTGTATGAGTTTTAAAGAGAAGAACTTTTGAACTCTTAGGGGGAATATTCTTAGTTTGGGGTTTTAACTTTTGCTCTTGAATTTGACAATTTGAAGTTGAAATCAAAGTGGGTGTTTATTATAATTGCTTAATTTCATCACATACATGGCTGCTCTCATGATAGGTATAATTTCTTTACTTTTTGTGATGTGTGGCCGAAATCCCATTTCTAAGGGTGCATTATGGATTTGGGTGTTGATTTAATGTAGTGGGTATTGTGTTTTGCTCTGTTTTACTGTTGTTTATTTATGGATTTGGACTAATTAGCATGAAGTAAATTCATGGGTTAAGGTTGCAAACTTAATCCTAATTTAGATCTTTGGTTGATGATCGAAAGAGATCGATTTGAGTGAGTAATTAGTCTAATACATGCAATTTAAGTTTGATGTCTATGATTTGCTTGAAATAGAAATTATGCGTCGGATCTATTTGCCCAAATCTTCTTGAAAGAGAGATTTCGTAAGGTAATGTGTATGTTTGGAATTCACATAGATGAGACCGAAAGGAGATTCTATGAATTGGTACTATGAGATCGAAAGAAGATTAGTTTCATTGAAGATGACCCAACATATCCATGATTGTTTGCACTATTGAGCAACACAATTACCCCTATGTGACATCAATTCCAATCCCAACACCCCTAGATTGTTTCCTAATTGTTTTAATTTCTGAAGATTTAGTTCAATTGCGACTCTTGATATGAAAACTCCCTTTTGATAAATTTGGTGGAATCATCCACCTGTTGTTCTTAACTGCTGCAAATGAATTGATTTACAATCTAAATTTCTTGATAGAATTCCTTGCACTATATCACTCTCTATGAAATTCGACCCCGACTCTTACTTGGATATTTTTATTGACGACGATCACTTATTCTCTTAATGGTTTTGAGTATAATTTGAGCGTTAACAAAAATGGCGTCGTTCCCGGGGAGTGATGACTAAGAATTTCATTTGAGAAATTAGTTTGTTGATTGATTTAGTTGTAGTAGATTGTTGCTTCGTGTTGTGGTTTGTTGATTTACAGGTATAAAACATGAGCGATCATGTTAGTGACAACGACAGTCACTATGGGAAAAATGACAATGTGGGTGACTTTAATGACATGCACATAAACGTCATTCAAACCATGGGAGGCCTCCAGTTAACTCCTATAGCAAGGAGAGCAGCCTTCCATGTAACTAGAAGAATGCTACAGCTTCTCCAATTGAGAGAAATGTTCGAGGTTTTAGCTCATTAGGATCCTCATGAACACCTTCAAAATTTTGTGGATATATGCGGGCAGTTCGTGTTTAAGAACATCTCACAAGAGTCCATAAGGTTAAGACTACTCCTATTTTTTTGACGAGGGAAGCCACAAGATGGTTGACGAAATTGCCAAATGATTCTATCACTTCTTGAGAGGAGGTGAATGAAGCTTTCCTAGAGAGATTCTTTCGTCCCTCGAAAATGGAAATCTTAGGGACAACATTCAAAAGTTTAAAAGAATGAGGGAAGAACCTCTACATGATACATAGTTGCGATTCCAGAATTTGCTTCTACAATGTCCAATACATGGTGTTTCGAATAATTTGCTATTGCAATACTTTTATTGTAGCCTTGATTCGATTAACAAGGGTTTGACTGATCAAATTATTCAAGGTGGGATGATACGACAACATTTTGATGTAGCAATGATGTTTCTAAATGATATGACAAAAGTGAACCAAGCATCACATACCAAAGAAGATCAAGTATCTTCTCAACAATAGGGCATAGGCAAAGAACAAATGGAAAAGGATCATGAGAGAGATGAAAACATGGCTAAAATGATGACCCAACTTGACTTGCTGTCTAAGCATGTCATGGGAGGTGGAGTTAAAGCGATAAATGTGGTTGGTACAAACATTGGACAATGCCTAGAGGATGCCAAATTTGTGGCATTATACAATGAGGGAGTACGATATTTGTAAAACCAAATGGGGGGTGTTGAGTCAAAATGTAAATAAAACTATGTGTGTAGGCTTCCCCTGTAGCGTAAAATTGTCAAATGATCGTGGTTTGATCTCATTCTTGTCATAAATTTACTTTTCTGTAGCTGAATTACAATAATTTTGAAGTTTAGCTTGTGCCCAAAATACGTGTATTATGATTTAGTTAATTTTAGTTTGTTCAAAGGTCTTTAATCGCTAAATGAGTATTTTATTTGGCACTTGCATATCTTGTTTTCTTGATAGTATATTTATTTTATAACTTTACTTATCTCTACATTTTATTTATTCAATATCATAAAAAGTTAAATCGACTTACTAATCTTCTTACTCTCTTTTATTTGCATGTATACCTTGGGAGAAAATTGTAGTCTTGGTAAAAGACTCCGATGTTGTGAGAAGTCTCCCTTTTAGATTCGATGCTAACTCTCATCCGAGCAAGAAGAAATCAACATTCTATATTCTTAAGTCATACCCGATAGCGCGAAAAGCAAGCAACATGCTTGGGATGCCTATGACGTCCTCTTTCCTTATTCCTTATGTCTAACTTTTTGCGATCTTGATTTATTGGTGTGTTTAGATTTATTTTTATGGTTTGGATTATATACTGAGACTTAGAGTTAACATAAGAATATAACTAAAAAAAATGCTAGTTAATTATTTGATATCTTGTCTAATTAAATACTTAAGTTGATCGTAAAAGTCTGATTTCTCAAATATTTTCTTAACCTTGGAAAAGATTTTAAATGACTTCTTATACATTTACTCCTATATTTAAACAAAATATTTTAAATAAGTTACATTTATTCAAATTTATTTAGGCATGTTAATATTATTCTATTTTCGTTGTTTAGTTTTAGCATTTCAAATACTTTGGTTATGATATAAAAATAATTTATTTTTGTGTTCACCTTTAGGCTTTTCAAAAATAATGGATGGAGTTGATTTTACTTCCATACAAAGAGAAAGGGATGAATTTACAACCTCATTTAATAAACTTGAATTTACATAAAAATAGTTTTTCTTCAATTAAATATCCAAACCTTTACTTTCATAAATTTATATCATAAGTATTCTATATACATACCATTTATCTACGTAAATGAAGTTTAAAGTCTAAATTATTTTATTATATAGTACTTCTCTTAAAATACTTATAATATATTCTTTTAATTATATTGATTACGTCATATTTTTCAAGCCTTATTTATTTAATATAATTAACCTGAGTTTGATCGGTAATCGTTTTTAACGAATCTTAAATGATGCTTAACCCCTTCACTTTAGGATAACTAGAACTCTTACCTAGAATCATATAAAGTTAGTAGACCTTAATTGGAGTTAATTTTAGCACTACTTAGTTAAATATTTAGGTGTCCTAATTCACCCTTAAAAATTAATGAGGTGGCGACTCCTTAGGTTAATTGCTTACGAATCACTAATATGTTGTATACTATTTGACGTGAGTTAAAATTGGGTATAACAGTTTGGCGACTCCGCTGGGCACTTTAAGTTCTAAACCATAACAGACTTAGGTTAATTATTAAGGTTTTTAGCATTTGCTTGTTTCATTTTATTTGCTTGTTTTATTTTAAATGTCTAATGTTTTATTTTTCATGCTTATTTGATATAAATTGCTTATTTGTTATTATTTATTATTAATTGTATATTTATTACTGCTTTATAAACTGTCATTTCGTTCATACTTCCTCGGATTCTTGAAAATTCACACTATCACACGTACACGCGAGATGTGTCTTGCGCACCTGTAAATTTCTTTCAAAATCTCAAATTTAGGAGAGTTTGCGTATGCGCGGGGTGTCCGGATCTTTTTTCGTATGACCGCGTGGCCTTCTCACTCGAGTTGTCTACTCGGAAACCTTGTGTCTAGTAAACACACTCTTAAACAACCCAGGATAGAGCTAAACCAACACCTTTTAAGGTACATGCATCATGAAAACTTAGGAGATTTAATATCCTTGGTATATTAAATTCATTAGTCAGCTTTATCCAAATGTCCAAGTGGATTCACGACCCTGAGTAACTCTTATCATTTATGTGTACATTATTTGATAAATAGTTGTGCAAAAATATGGACGTTCGTTTTAAATTAATTAAACTTTAGGAGGGGGTATTACTAATGCTTTTGTGATGCAGATAGCTACGAAGATCCCAAACTTTGGCCTATGAAGATTAAACCACGAGCATGCCATGAGACGAAGATGCGATGAAGAACTTTATTTATTATTCTTTTTTTTTTACATAAAGCTTAAGGTAATTTTTGTGTTAACTTTGAGAATAGATTCATTTAATTAATTAAAGAGCAATGGAGTGACATATTTTGGCACATTTATTTTTCAAATATGCGTTAGGCCTACCTCTGGCATAAAGAGGTCACCTATATATTAGGACGCATTATATGTTCTTTGCAAATATTTGCTTGCTTACGTGCTACGTGACTTATATGAATTTATTTGCAACGTGATTTTAATTGACTATTACTAACACCATCTTTGTTTTTTCTTATTTTCAGAAGAGAAAATTATTTGCATTTTTTTTATTTGATTACCTATTGCATCTTTACAAATTCTTATGTCATGTTCATAAACTTTTTATTTTTATATTTATATTTCCGCACTTAGTGCACTTTAACGATTCTAGAGAATCAGTTAGGCTCATAATTATTCTAAGCTCATGCAAACTCTTAGTATCCCCAATTAAGACTTTCTTCCTTTAGATTTTACCAAATTTATTTTTTCGTCATCTTAAAATCTCTTCTTTTGATCCTTACAATACTCGTGGTCTGCAGTTTACTTTAAGAATTCTCTTCTTACACTCTTAAAATGGGCATATTTAACCCGCCTGTCTCAAAAATTTGCTTGACTCGTGCCAAAATTCGCTCTTATAAATCCTACGTTCTCAAGCTTTTTCAATCCCCTCCTTTACGGGTATAATCTTATCTTTCTAACGACAATTTTTTTTTTACTATTTCCACATTTCGTAGAATCTATTTAGCATTCTACCTACGTTATGGATCTTTTACTTATGCTTTCAATTTCTTCGAATTTTCACATCAGTTGTTGCTTCGTAAATTGGGAGATTCGTGCAATCTACCAAATAACACTTGTCAATATTCGTTCAATTTTCCTCCATCAAGTGCAATACTTCTTCAATTCAAGATAGACGTATCATTCTTTTTACAAAATAATTCTAAGTTTTGGCATGCGAATCAAGGGGAAATCTCGTTGGTCTCTAATTGTTTGACACTACTTCCATCCTCGATATTTTTTTTAAAAAAAAATCACCAATACAAAAATAGAGCTTAAGGTCATTCATCCTTCCAATTTATCAAGTCCAACTCTCGTGTGCTCGATTAACCATAATTTTCTTAATCTCAAGCTTTTTCATCAAATTTGGTATCCCTTATAGGACCAGTACGTTGGTTTTTAAATGCTCTACTCTTGACCTTTCTCATACTTACCCCGCGCCTACCAAATACTTCATTTTTCTTTCAAAGGTTGACTTAAGTTGTGCATCAAAGGAACAAACAAATTCAAGGATGCTATGGCCGATCGAATTGTGATTGACTTAGTTGAAGACGAGTTTAACTGTGAAGAAGTTGAGTCATACCATGATAAAATTGCTAAGCTTGAGGAAAGAGTGGTGAAAATGGAACAAGAAATTGACGGCATCAAGGAAATGGTAGCCGACCTTAGGATCTCTTCCAATGAAAACTCATTGGATCATAACCTTAGGGACTTCTCCGATGAAGATTAGAGGGATACTCTCCTATTCACGCAACTACATTTCCAACTTTGATTGTAATGCTCAACACTTTTCAGACATGCATCTACTTCCACAGAATGAGGCATTTGACAATTCAAGTGAAACAAGCAACGATGGAGAAATAGTGTGAAACATTTCAACACAAAGACTAACCAAATTTCTTTCACCAATGAGCTTGCTCCACAACTTGGGACAAATTTGGTTGAGATGGAAAATGAAAACAAGACACCTTATAATCTTGTTGATATTCCAATGTATGATGGGACAGGTCTTCCCCAGAACCATTTGAAGGCATATCTTGATTGGTTAGCAAGCATAGGGAAAGACAATGAATTTAATATGAGACTTTTTGTTAGGACGCTTACGGGGCCAGCCTTGATGTGGTATGCAAAGCAAGACACATGAAAATGATTCTCTTGGATCGATATGGCCAAGGATTTTATCAAGCAATATGTGCCTTCTAATAGGGCATCTAAAGGGTGTGGTTTGTTGAAAAGGAAATCTATAGAATCTCTTGAGGGAATTAAAGGGCATGAATCCCAAAAGAAAGTAGCAGAATCAACTTTGGAGAATTATTGTTCGAATGAGGTACAATCTAGGAACAAAGGGAAGACAATTGTCACAGAAGCACCAAATGTTCCTCCACTAGTGCGTGAAGCGAGAAAAACTCAAACTTTCACCCCTTTGAGTGAACCAATTTCATTTATATTCGAAAAGTTGAGATCATTAGGAATTTTGCAACTAAAGCCTCGTGAAATTCCTTTGCATCCTTTCAACCCAGCCAAACAATGTGCTTTCCATTCAGGCATGTTAGGTCACACTACCGACGAGTGCTAGTGTTTGAAAGAATAGATCCAAAAGCTATTGGATATTGACATGATCATTCAAAGGCATGTAATTCGCCCTAAGTTTGTTTGACATCAACTTTCAGCCGTCATACCGACGTCAAGTCACAATCAAATAATTTTTCCACAAGGTGTCAATCCGGTTCCTCCTCACAGTCAAACAACTGTTGGGTCAAGAATTATTGCGTCAAATTTACCCTTTCATGCATCTTCTGCAAGCTATTATGATTTAGCCGAACGGAGTACCCAAAATGGTTTCATTCAGAACAACCATTAGGTGTATGGGGGATTTTCTCAAAAGATGACTTTTAAGAGGCATAGAGCAGGGCAATTAGGTTTTGTGTAGCATCTTTTGAAAACAATTATGTATTTTGCGAGCTTAAGTGATCAATTATTTGTATGTTTTAAATTCCTTTTTAAGTAAGACGAACTACGCTTGACCTGATTTCCTTGGTGGATACGTAGGCAGCCCACATAAGGACTCAGTCATATTAAATTAGAATTTTTAACATATCTCTTGCTTGTAATTGGAACTACGTTCGACCTGATTTCCTTGGTTGATACGTAGGCAGCCTATATAAGGCTCAATCGGTTTATTATAAAATTTTAGTATTCCTCCGAGAAGGAGAATGAAGCTGGGGCATAATTTTAGCATGAAATCGAGATAATTTTTGGAAGCACGCCAAAATTTACAATGGATAGGGATCAAGTTGAAGTCAGAATTTGATCCTCGACATGAGTCAACCTTTCTCCAAATCAAATTTTCTTTCCTTCCATTTTTAGAGTTAGAGCCTACTAGCCAATACCTCACTCTCGTCCACTCGTCTTAGACTTAAGTCGTCGCCTCCAGCTTAAAATTCTTATTTTACAAAATTATAGCATAATCTATTTTATCTAATATTTATTATTTTGTATTTATTTTATATATTCTCATGCACTAACATTTTTTTTTGTATAGTTTTGTTTCTTCTTTTGAGGTTGCCTAGCATTGAACACTGTTTTGGCGGCGAATCTGCGTTAAGGATGAAATTATAATGAAAGACAAATTGAAAGCATTCAACAGCGGCATGAGATTTGTGCAAGCACATAATTATGATTGTGAGAAGAATGTGGATCGAAGAAATAATTTGGTCAATTTGGAAACTACCTTTAGCCTTCTTCCTACCACTACTAAAGCTTCCAGCTCAACTCATAATATTTGTTTAACCATATCTCCTCGTTCAGCTTCTGCCTTTACAATCTCTCCGCAAATGTCATCAGCATACACTATCAATCCCAATAACTTTCAAGTCACCATGATGCCAAATATCCATTCTCCCACAATTGTATTTCCTTACAATTAAAACAAGTATGACCAATTATTCGCTCATCTATATTCTAGACGTGAGAAGGATATTCAGTCAATTTGCCATGAAGATTTGAGAAAAGAGCTCCACAATCTGAGATAAGCTTTTGATGAAGAGTTGCACTCAAAAATTTGTCATAGTTTGAAGTATCAAAATTTATGTGTGCATCCAAATGTTGAACTTCCGTCAGGATATACGCTACCTAAGTTCAATACTTTCAATGGGAAAATAGATTCCATCGCTCACTTAAAGGACTATTGTAGTAGATTAGTTGGTATTGGACTTGTTGAAGCCATACAAATGAGATTATTCATTCAAAGTTTATCAGGATTGGCACTTGATTAGTACACTAAGCAAGACTTTAGCAAATGGCATACATGGGAAGATATGGCCCGCGACTTTGTAAAGCAATATGAGTTCAATAATGGAGATGAATTGCATATAGCCGATTTGCTCAAAGTGAAGAAACTATCATTTGAATCTTTTCAAGAATATTTCATACGATGGAGGTTAGAAGCTTCAAAAATACATCCTCCATTATACGAAGAGGAATTGATCTCAACCTTCATCCATGTTCAAGAAGGGCTATATTATGAAAAGCTGCTTGGAACTTGTGCACACAACTTCTCTGATTTGATTAAGGTTGACAAAGAAATTGAAAATGGTAGTCAAGGAGGAAGAATTGTAAACAACTCAGCAGCACAAGTTGTCCAACAAACCTTCCAAGAGAAAATACCAGTAAATCTGCAAACCAAAGTGAGAGAAAACAACTTAATTTTTATGACTAAGCAAGAGCCGCAACACCATCCAAGTGATCGATTTTTGCAATCTCATGCTACTTCCAACTATTGCAATGCGCGTCACCAGCATCCTTGCAAACAAAAGTTTCCCCTAGCACAATCTAGCTCGCGACCACAAAAGAAAGTGAAATCTTTCTCATTCATTCCTTTGGATGAGCCATATGCAGATATATTTGAGAGATTGAGAGCAAATGGACTTCTGCAATCAAGAAAATGATTCATTCCTGAGTATACACCTAAACACTTTGATCCATCCAAGAATTGTTCTTACCATTCAAACATTCAAGGAGATGACACTGAAAATTGTCCTGCACTAAAATTCAAGATTCAAAACATGATTGATAGTAGAAAGATGAAGCTACAACCAGAGCCTTCAAGTGGCAATGACAATATCGCAAACACGAACACAATTGTTGTTACGGGTGATCCTCAAAATTGGAACCAAAGCATTTGAAGAGAAAGCGTGCGATCAGTCAAGAAGACTAACAAGGACATTATCTTTGCAACTTCTCATTTTTTAAGAAGTATCTACCCTTTTTCAATCCTTTCTATACTTTTCTAATGAACGTATGACCTGATTCCTGCTAGTAGCGGGATACATAGGCGCCTATTTTGGGTTCGGTCTCAATATAATAAAAATTTCATTCTCCCCCAAGAGCAAAGACTGGGACAACTTTGCAGATGGCCTATAACTATTCAAAAAAGGCAGAAGTTGAGATCACAAGCCACATTCACCATCAAATCGCTTCAATGCCATAGCAACAAGAAATGCATATTCAAAGCCAAAGCTTCATGGTTCAATGCAGGGCAACCATTTTCTTTTATACTGACATATTTTCTTTAAGTTATTCAGGGGCTGAATTTTTGTTATCCTTGAATGATAACACCACAAAGCTCAACATCAAGCCAAAATTTGCAAGATTCAGATGGTGCAACATCAACAAGAATCAAATTTGAAATTCATAAATTTTCTTTGAGTGAAGAATTTTATAAGCAACAAATTTTCATCGAAGTTGAAGCTCCTAAGTTATGGGCACCATATTCACTATTGTGGAGTACTACATCATTAATTTCCGTTACTAAAAAAGGCACTGCACCTTAAATATTCAATATTACAAAGGCACTGCAACAAACTCGTTATACTAGGTTCTGAATGTTCGCTACCGTAAAGAAATCGCACCAAGCTCATTGCACTGCATCAATCTCCATATTTGTAAGTCAACAACATAATGGGTTAGTCCACCCTAAAATAGGACATAACGGATTCGTCCAACCTATAATAGGATATATCGGGTTAGTCCACCCTAAAATAGGATATATTGGGTCCGTCCACCCTAAAAAAAGATATAACGATTTTGCCCACCCTAAAATAGGACATATTGAGTTCTTCCACCCTAAAATAGGATACATCGAATTCTTCCATCCTTTAATAGGATATGTTGGGTTTTCCCCCTCAAATAGGATACATCGGGTTTTCCACCCTCTAATAGGATATGTTGGGTTTTTCCACCCTCAAATAGGATACATCGGGTTTTCCACCCTCTAATAGGATATGTTGGGTTTTTCCACCCTCAAATAGGATGCATCAGGTTCTTCCACCCTAAAAGAGGATATAACGGGTTCGTCCACCCTCAAATAGGACATATTGGGTCCTTCCACCATAAAATAGGATGCATTGGGTTCCTTCACCCTAAAATAGAAGATATCGGGTTCATCTGCCCTCAAATAGGACATGTTGGGTTAGTCTCCCTCTAATAAGACATTTTAATCGCATTTGTCTCTAATGAGACATCTTGCAATGCTTTAATTATTTATTTATTTTTAAAATATACATATGCACTGCATGCTATCTTTTAAATTTCTTGAAAAGCTTATTTGTCTCTAATGAGACATCTCGCAATGCATTAATTATTTATTTTATACATATGAGCACTGAATGCTATCTTTTAAATTTCTTGAAAAGCTTATCTATCTCTAATGAGACATCTCGCAATGCCTTAATTATTTATTTATTTTTAAAATATACATATGAGCACTGCATTTTAAATTTCTTGAAAAAATTGAGGTACATATATGTCTCTTTGACTAACGAGACTTTGCAGACGCATAATTTGAAGCAATTATTTATAATTAAAGAAAATTCAATATATTCGATTAATTGCATCTGAAATATCGATTCAGAAAGGATGCATCTTTCTTATGACATTTGTCATAAGATATTTATTTATATTTCTAGCTTCATATTATTTTCTAACAATTTTATCAAGATTTGGCAGAAAACACAATCTACATGCAGCAACAAGAGACACAATGCAACGTGAAACTTTATCTAAGCAGTGAACTGGGGCAATTTGTTGAGAAAATTTAGCTTTCCAACAAAGGTCAAAGGTCTACCTCAAACTCTACTCGACTCCACTCTCAAATACTCTCCTCGATCACAATACCCAGTAACATCATAATTCAACACTGGGGTAACTTTTGTAAGATCGCGACTACCTTATTTTCAAAATCCTCTACCTCATCAGTTATCCAATGATCATTTTTTCTCATACTCTCCTAAGATCGTATTTGTTGGTCTGGAAAAAATTGACTATTACGTCAACTTCTTTGCCCAAACACTCTTACACCCTCTTTGGTCAAAGAGGGACAGGCAGTTGAGACTCAATTTTGACCCTCCTTTCTTCTAATTCATTATTTTCGAGCTTCTAAACTAATAATGTATAAAATTATCTTTTTCACAACTATTTTTACTATTACGACTATTTATCTACTAAAATTGTATGTTTATTATTAAAATTATATTATTACTTTTTACACCTCTTTTCTTAAATAATCGATTGTCGTCATCTTATATCAAGTTTCGTATTTATTAAGTTAATTATAAATCCACATTTTTGTATATATACTTTATATTAGTGTAAAGTTATAATATGATATTTTTATTTTATAAATTATTAATTGTTATCTTATAATATATATTGTATTAGTTATATTAAGTTAGAAGTCCAAAATGATTTAGAAGAAGAAGGAAAAAGGCCAATAAATTCGGCCAAACCCCTCAAACTCAGCCCAAAATTGGCCAGCAAAACGAGCCCAACCCAAAGAAATTTTCAGATCAGCCCATTAGCTAATTCTGCCCAACTTCTATCATCATATTCAGAAGCTAGGGTTTTGAAACCCCAAAAAAACCCTTCTCCCTCTTCTTTTTATTTTTGACATAACATTTGTCCTTCATCAGGCATTGCAGACCTTGTTATGCCATTTCAGTGTAATTATTTTCACCTTTACTGTCCTTGACAGATTTTTATCTTCAGAATGATGGTGAAACTTCACCAATTTTGAAAGAATCCAAAGAAAAACTCTTATAAACTCAGTCAAATTTGACTAAATAAGGGGAGGTTGGTTTGAACTTCAAACGTTCAAATTTATGAGATTTTTTGACCAATTTCAAAGTTCAAAACTGATTTTTCCGCTCAACATAATGAAGAACCCTAATTTTTCCAATAAATACTTGCAACCAAAGTCCATTTCTGGAGAGGGTTTGGAAGCCGCCGCCGTCCTCTTAAACGACCATTTTTCCATGGTCTTTAACCTTTGAAAAACTTTTTTTCTCTAACCTTTTTTGGTTTTTGTTTGCTCAATGATCATAGCAGCCAATACATATATTTTGCCTGCTCCGTTATATTCTTTGTTACCCGAGTCGAGTTCGAGTTCGGAATCCATCGATTATAAGATCTGAGACCTGCACCCCTCCGTTCACTGCCCCGCAATAGGTGATCTTCATCCTTTTACTTTTACTTCTATTATTGTCTCCATTGAAAATGGAATGCCTATTGTAGAAAAAAATTTATGTCAAGAATAATATTCACTTATTTTACCTATCATGAAAGTGATGCTTAAAAAATATGCTTTGATTTAGTTTGAGGCCTGGAGAGATCTGAGTTCATATCTCCTTTACATTTTAGATACTTCAAATTTAAAGAATGATTTCATTTTGGAATCTGATGGTGATATGTAATATTTATATCCAAGTTTGGTGCTTATTTGTATCTCTATGTGATAAGCAATTTTAAGTTCATATATTCTTATTTAAAAGTGGTTTTAGAGGAGTTGAATATTATTCTTGTTTTAGTTGGAAATGTTATGCAGATGACATGTTTTTTTTCCTCCTCGAGTCAAAATGTAAATAAAACTATGTGTGTAGGGTTCCCTTGTAGTTTGGTTCTCATATATACGAATATAGACTTTAAACATCTCTCCTAATATGTAATTAGTGGAGTTATAAGCATAAATTTCTTTTAAATATTTAGTAATTGTTGCGTAAAATTATCAAATGGTCGTGGTTTGATCTCATTCTTGTCATAAAAATACTTTTCTGTAGCTGAATTACAATAATTTAGAAGTTTAGCTTGTGCCCAAAATACGTGTATTATGATTTAGTTTATTTTAGATGGTTCAAAGGTCGTGGTTTGATCTCATTCTTGTCATACAGTAATTTTAGTTGGTTCATACCTGTATTATCTCTATATTTTATTGATTCAGTATTATAAAAATTTGAATCGACTTACTAATCTTCTTACTCTCTTTTATTTGCATGTACATCTTGGGAGCAAATTGGAGTCTTGGTAAATAACTCTTGCTATTCCGAGAAGTCTCCCTTTTAGACTCGATGCTACCTCTCATCCGAGCAAGAAGAAATCGACATTCTATATTCTTAAGTCATACCCAATAGCGCGAAAAGCAAGTACCATGCTTGGGATGCCTATGATGTCCTCTTTCCTTATTCCTTATGTCTAACTTTTTGCGATCTTGATTTATTGGTGTGTTTAGATTTATTTTTATGATTTGGATTATATATTGAGACTTAGAGTTAACATAGGAATATAACTAAAAAAATGCTAGTTAATTACTTGATATCTTATCTAATTAAATACTTAAGTTTGTCGTAAAAGTCTAATTTCTCAAATATTTTCTTAACCTTGGAAACAATTTTAAATGACTTCTTATACATTTACTCCTATATTTAAACAAAATATTTTAAATAAGTTACAGTTATTCAAATTTATTTAGGCATGTGGCTAAAAAATATTATTCTATTTTTATTTTTAAGTTTTAGCACGTCAAATACTTTGGTTATGATATAGAAATAATTTGTTTTTGTGTTTACATTTAGGCTTTTCAAAAATAATGGATGGAGTTGATTTTACTTCCATACTAAGAGAAATGGATGAATTTACAACCTCATTTAATAAACTTAAATTTAAGTAAAAATAGTTTTTTTTCAATTAAATATCCAAACCTTTACTTTCGTAAATTTATATCATAAGTATTCTATATACATACCATTTATCTACGTAAATGAACTTTAAAGTTTAAATTATTTTATTATATAGTACTTCTCTTAAAATACTTATAATATATTCTTTTTATTATATTGATTATGTCATATTTTTCAAGGCTTATTTTTTTAATATAATTAACCTGAGTTTGACCGGTAATCATTTTTAACGAATCTTAAAGGATGCTTAACCCCTTCCCTTTAGGATAACTAGAATCCTTAACTAGAATCATATAAAATTAGTAGACTTTAATTGGAGTTAATTTTAGCACTATTTAGTTAAATATTTAGGTGTCCTAATTCACCCTTTAAAAATACTTAGGTGGCGGCTCCTTAAGTTAATTGCTTAGGAATCACTAATATGTAGTACACTATTTGACGTGAGTTAAAATTGGGTATAACAGGAAATTCTCATCCTAACTATCCAAGACAGGGTGGGAACAAAGATCGAGACAATGGATGGGGATATTGGAGTGATCGAGGTGGAAATTAGAGAGATAGGAAAGTTAAAGACAAGTACATTCCACCTCATGATCACCCTAAACCAAAGGAACCAGCTGGATCGGAGGGAAACTGCATTGATGAAATGCTTATAAGGATCTTCAATAAGGTGTTGAAGGACTTAAAAAATTACTTCTCCACCTTAACTCAAATGGTTACCTCTCATTCGGTGTCAAATAAACAACTCGAAACCAGCTATGTCAACTCTCCACTCATCTCAATCCAAGGTAAAAGGGAACGTTGTCTAGTACAACGTCCCAAATCCCAAAAATGATAGTGGTTGATTAAGAATTGTGTCGTGCCATGATAACACTCAAACTACTCTTCAAAATCAATTAGCAGAGTAAGCAGTTGTCGTCACTAAAAATACCTAAGAAAAGTCTGGGTCGAATCCCATAGAGAATGATACAGGGCTAGAAATTTTATTAGGAAATTTGGAATGTAAATTCATTCATTAGCAACAATAGAACAAGTGGGTGGATAATTCCACCAAATTTAATAAAAGGATTTTGTTGTCACAAGTTGTAATTAAACCAATATTTCAGAAATTCAAATAAGTAACAAGTAAACTTAGGGGTGCGGGGATTGGAAATTGATGTCACATAGGGGTAATTGTGTTTCTCTATAGTGATGAACATTCCTAGATAGGTTGGGTCATCTTCAATGACATTAATCTTCTTTCGATCTCATAGCATCATATCATAGAATCTCCTTTCGGTCTCACATATGTGCTATATTGAACAACCCAATACCTTACACAATTTTCTCTTTCAATGCAGCAATATGACAAGTATATCCGACCCATAACATCTATTTTCAAGCAAGTTACAGACATTAAATCTAAATGGCAAGTATCAGACTGATTACCCACTCCAATCAATCTCTTTCGAGCATTAATCGGAGTTTGAAAGTTGGAATTAAGTTTGCAACCTTAACCCATAAGTTAAATCCATGCTAATTATCCCAAATCCAATTATGAACTGCAGCAAAATAGAGAATAATAGAATATTCACTACATTAAATCAAAGACCACCACAAAGAGACCCTCGCTCACGCCTTAGTCTTATTCGGGGAGTGCTCTCTCTCTTCTGTGTCAGCGAAGGAAGGATAAGAGCAATCGGCCGAATGATTGTTATTCCACTTACGGTTACAGTGCAGATCTTTGGCTTTACCGTGTTACTATTCGGAGAATGGAGGTGATCTCTCTCTATCTTCAGTCAGTAAGGAGCGAGAGAACAAATTCTGACCTATTATGTCACCTTTAACACCCAACCCCTTAATTTCACCCCTAGATCTTGGACTTTTAGCTACTCATCTCAAAGAGTAAAGAAATTACACCTTTCATGAAAGAAGCCATAGGTAACATTAAATTAAGCTATTACAAGCAAACCCATTTTGAATTCAACTTCAATTTATCAATTTCAAGAACAAAGTTGAAAAACCCCCCAAAATTAGAAAGTGTACTTCACAAGGTAAAGTGTTTCTCTCTAACTATTGTTCAAGACTATTTTAATTTTTGAACTCTCTCTCTCTCGTTTCTTTGGGATATTTATAATTTCCCAAAAATTTGGCCTAAAACTTAATGTGTGACCCATTGTGCCATATTAGTCTGGCTCGCGGATCACAAAGGGAAGATCGCCAGCTTCTTCTCAACTCGCTTTTCTCTTGCTCTAGGCTTCAGGTGTTTGAATGTCAATCAACGAGCTTGTTCGAGTTTGCTTTTCACATTCGGTGGATCTCCGAGTACCACCTTTGTTTGCCTTTCAAGCCTTCAATTTTTCTCCTTGTACTTTTACCTTCGGCGATGGTCAACATGTTCACTTTTTGCATTCACTGAATCACCTTTCGTTTTGGAGTTCATCGACCTGCCTAAATTAATTCAAGTGTTGTGAACTGTCAATTTGGGCGAAGTCATACTCATTGGTCGATCCGCCCTTCTTTCTAGGTGATCAACAATATGGAGTTCACAATTCTTTTCATATTTTTGGTCATTCTTTCATACAATCATCTTCTCCTTGTCCTTTAGCCTTTATAGCTGCAAATAACCAAAATATAATTAGAATAAAACATAATTAGGTATTTAGGACACTAATTGTTTGTTAAGCTAAATAGGCCTCAAATAAGTGTATATCTACCACTCATCAACACCCCCAACTTAAGATTTTGCTTGTCCTAAGTAAATCAAGAACACAATAAGGTCAACAATGGTGTCTACAACATTGCCTCAATGAGAGCTAACATACAAGTTTCATTACAAGACTACTCTCAACAACATGCTACACTCAATCCCGATCTAGAAGCTTCAAATGATGACTAACTGGTCTCAACACAAGCTCAATCTCATTATATCTTATTTTCTAATGCAAGATCATGTTTCAACAAATGCATTCAAGTGCCCTCACATCAAGAATGATTCCATGCTCTTTGAAAGAAAATCAATAAAGAAGTAATGAATCTATACAAATCTCACTCTCCCAAAAGAGAAATACATTTAAGCTTCATCCCATAGGTTTGCCTATATTTTCCAAGTATCACACAACCTAGTTCATGCAAGATCTCAAGGGTCTTTTATGCCTGTAATGGGGCTGATGGTTAAGGTATGGTCAATTTAGCTTAGTGACTTCACATATTCAAAGCATTGTTCCAATCATCTTCACCTCTCCTCAAGTTATTTTCATTCTGTTTCATTTTAGAAGTCAAACTTTGATTGGTCAATCACTTTATTTGAAATCCCCTTTTTATTTCATCAAACTCTCTTTTTCATTTCACTTTTCCAAATGTTGTTCATCACACATTTTTTTTATAAAGAGGAGTCCCTTCTTTTTGTAACAAACTTCAAAGTTGAGTTTCATTTCATCTTCATTTTCCTTTCACATGACTTTCATTCCTCCTTTCTTTCCACACCCCCAGCTTAGGATTTTTGCCTAAGTTGGCTATTCAAACATACCAATGCTTCAAAAAGGATTTTGGGTGAGAAGTTAGGTACAATTTGGCTCGAGATGTTTCAATATGGTTGTCAACAAATATTTTAGACTCAAATGGTGCCAAAATAGATGCACACCTTCACAAGGTAGTCACAAAAGAATATGGAAATTTGGGTTCACTCTCAAAACTTTTGCCCAAGATCATTCCTCACACTTACCAATGATAGAAAATTAGACTAACAAGACAAATTCTAGGATTCCACAAACATACTTCCAAGTAAGATCCCACAACACATGACACTTCAAATACAATAATTTATCATAGCTTGAAATGATCAAAATCTTACGTGCGATGTTTATTGCAAGGCTCACATCAAAACGCAGCTAGTCAATATAAGATTCAAAAAGATTGCTCAAAAGTACAACCACATCGATTTCTTTCTTGCAACACCAACACTATAAACCATGTTCATCATGAGTACTATTCAAGACATCGATATTGAACACAATCAATTCTTAAATTATTATCAATGAAAACTCAAGCATTTCTTGAATTCCAAAACTCATGGGGTAATTGCAAATTAGAGAGAAAAGAAAAGAGACCAAAAGAGATAAACCAAACCAATAGAAACACTATAATATAAACAAAAACAAGATACTACATCATCAAAAATTGAAAATAACAAAACACAAAGTAGAGGGGAATATTGGCTTAAGTGCCCTCACCCCACCAAAAAGTAAAGTACAGTGTCCTTAATGCAAAAGTAAATAGTACAAGAAAAAGAGTGAAAATGTCCCCCCCGATAGGCTATGCCTATGGAGTGCTCTCAGCGGGAAGAGTGGCATCATCCGAGGAATCAGTGATTGGAAATAAGATCACAAGAGGCAAAAATGTAGCCTCATCTGGGGCATTAGTGCCCAACACATCACTAGGAGGAATGGTGGAGTCTAATGAGACTCCACTAGTGCCAACTGCGGAGGTCTCCCGAAGGTATTTCTCCAACGTAGCTTGGACTATTACCTCCTTAGTGTCTTGCAACTCTGTGAGTGTTAGTGCAATCCTTTGCTCGTGCTCCTAAGTCAAATCATCATCGGCCCTCCCATCATCTTTATCTGCATCATCAATAACTCTCTCAGCTACCCCACTCTGTTGTACACTTTGAGGTGGCTCACTGCTAGGAATAGTTGATGGCATAGAGGCAGGGGTATCAGGTAGGGGAACCGCGCCCCAAAACATTGAAATATTGGTAGACTCAGCTTGTCTACACCTGCTCTTGAAGTAGCAAGCTGACCCCTCATAGTAGCAATCACCTCCGAACTACCCTCGGCCTTTTCCTAGGCCTCTAGTCTAGGTATGAGGTTATCCAACCTCATCCCGTGTAACTCAATCAATCCCTCACATCGGGTCACCCTATCTCTCAATGGAGCCACAACCCTATCAATCACCGAAGGGATATCCTTCTCAACCGTTGCAGTCATAACATCCACAGATCAGGCAATACTCCCCATTTGCTAGATCATGGCCTGGGTCAAGGGGGACGGGAAGTAGGAGCATGAGAAGGTGCAACAAAAACAATAATGGAAGTGGAGGGATGAAAGAGATGGAGGTATACCTAATGGCTCCACAGTAGGAGCGGATGTGGTGGCCTTAGAAGCCAAGGTAGTGGGATCAATAATGGGCATGGTGTCTGGTGGTGGAGGCTTCTTCGAGCTACATCATCCAGTAGATAATCAGCCTCAATCCTCCATATGTAATTGGAATAGGACGGGGTGATCCGCACATCAGTTTTCCTTCGGAAGGGAATTCCAACCTTTTCACATAACTGTGTAATCATGATTGACAATGGAAGGGATGTCTACTCATGCCTAGCCCTCATAAGCATACCCTATACAATTATCGACTCTACATCAAGCTCTATGCGATCAATAGTGAATCCCACTAGCACGACCTTTGGATACCGGAGGATTGAATCATTCCGGGAAGACATTAAGTTGCTACTAATGAATCCAAACCAATAACGGCCTACGAAATTCATGTTCTTCTTTTCAATTTTCGCTCCTTCAATTATTCATGGAGGAGATGAGTCTGAAGTGAGTGGTGCCAACCACTCCTTGTGGGATTATTAATTGAACTTTATCCGAAGCTTGAATCTGTTGATTAGGTTGCTTTTGGTATTAAGAATATCATTTATATCACTGGAATCACATTGCATTTTCTTACCAAGTACCTCTACTTCCTCTAAGGGCTTTCAGACTGTGCCCTTTCTCTTCTTAGACAGGTCCTTTGTGTAGGCCTCGTAGAATTCTTTGACCCATTTTGTCACATATAGTTTCTAAGTTTTGTAAACTTTTCAAATAGGTGAAACTTAATAGTGTCCCATATGGCCGGGTAATCACTTATTATCCATCAGTGGAGAGCCTTCTCTCCTCAAGAACTATCTGTTCTCTATCAGCCTTGAGCCTATTAAGGGCTCATGGAGCTATAATAGGGAGAACACTAGATGCGGGGGTTTTATCCTTAGGAGGTGATACCAATTTAGATCGGATATCCATCCTTTTTGTGTCTATTTGTTTCCTTGGTCTTTTACCCAAACTTGTGGGAGAGCATGGAGTGGACTATTGCTACCTTGGAGGAGGAGGATTGTCATGCTCCGAGCCAGAGGTTGCTGGTCTTTTTCCAAGTGCTTTCCTCATTTCTTGCAAAATCCATCATTTCCAAACATAGAATCAGTGAAGGTTAGTTGAAATCAAATTCAATTGAAAACACAGTTCAAAAATTGTTCTAAGGCTCGCCTAATGAGAAAGTAGTCCACCTAACAGGATGGGTGAGCTCCAGTGAGCTCTCCAAATCAGAAAGTATAAAATGTCAAATAATTCATGCATAATGGGCGGAGTCAAGTCCAACTCAGCGATTTGCCTTGTTGGTTTTGGCGGGAGAAGACAAGTCGGCTGAAACTGACTCTGCAAAATGAAAAGAAACATGCATCACGGGGGATGTCTACTCCCATTTGGCGATTCATCAAGTGGGTTCAGTAAACTAAGACAAGTTCACAGAGTGGAAAGGTATCCAAGGTCACATATTCACTCAAAAAGGCGAGCTGGGGCTTACTCGGTGATTCTCCTAACCACCTTGGAGGGCTAAGACAAGCTCGTCGAACATGTGGTGTTCAGCCCAGTGCCTATCCTCACAGATTAAACCAACATACGCAACAATATCTAGTTCCCCCTCAACTTTACAATCTACCCACATGATATTCTACCCATGGGTACTCAGATTTCCCTCAAACTTCACAAAGTATTCCTCAAATTGATGATTTGCTCTTAAGAAAGTCATCACTCCATCTATCATTGGGAAAAATCATGTAATTAGGTCAACATTGGGCTAATCAGACTTCACCCAAATCAAATTCAACCAAGACCCAATATATCCAAGGGATATATTTCAACAAATAACCAACACATTCAATTTTAGCAATTTCTAGGTACAAACATAAGCAATAAACTCATGGGCATAGTTCAATACGATCATTTTATAACTACCCAATGAAATAAACTAACAACATGCATCACATGGCCTAATTCCCATACATAAAACACATTTTAAATCTCAAATGATAAGATAAAAATCAAATACCAACCTCAAATAGAAGCAAAATGCGAAAACACAAGAGGTTAGGGTTTGGATCAACTGATTTAGCAAGATAATGCACTCCACGCACTCAATAATCATACAAAATGGTCACTCACACACTCAATAATCATACAAAAAGGTCGCTCACACACTCAAATATGCTATTGCCAGTGAAAGGGAGGAAAGGGTCTCAGAGTTGACAAATGGTTTTCTTTTTGAAAATGAAAAGACCCTTGGCCTTTTTATGCCAGGCATGTTTAGTAGTCACGAATAATGTAACCAAGTGTGTTTGGCAGATCGCCAACTGGAGCTGAAGCTTGCTGAAGAGGCCTAAATGAATACCAAACCTAAAGGCTGATTCAGTAAACTCGATGGAGTCCGCATAGTGTACTTCAGTGGATTGCCTTTTGGAGCTTAGATCGCCTAAATTGATGGTACACTTTTTTACATTTTCCAGATCACAAGGCGGACATGAATGAGTCCGCACAATGTCTTCAACGAATCACCATTATGGTGTTAGCATCGCCTATTGTTCCATTGACAACACTTTGACTTGTTTTCAACCTGCACTCACATCACACGTTACTGAAAGCAATAAACTAAAAGTAAAGACTTGGGTTGCCTCCCAAGGAGCGCCTTATTTAATGTCGTGGCACGACATAGTTTTCATTTTCTCAACATTCATTTTTGGGATTCGGGATGGTGTCACTAGGTAAAGTTTCCTTTTGTCTTGGAGTGAGATGAGTGGCGATCTGACACATCTGAGTTTCTAACTATTTGATAGAAACCGAATGAGAGGTCACCATTTAAGATAATGTGGAGAAGTCATTTTTCAATTCTTTTAACACCTTTTCGGATCTTTCAACCTTGTTGAAGATCCTGGTGAACATTTCCTCGGTTCGATTTCCTTCCGGACCAGCTGGCTCTTTTGGTCGTGGACAATCATGGGTAGGGATGTACCTATCTTAGTGAGCATCTCTATCTCTACAATTTCTACCTCTTCAATCTTTCCAACCGCTATCTCGCTCCTTGTTCCAACCTTGGTTCCCACCTTGTCATTGGTAATTTGGATGAGAACCCCCATTTGGTTTCCCAAGTATTGAACTTTTTCATTGTATAATGCCTCAAACTTGGCATCATCCGGGCACTGCCCACTTCTTGTTCCGACCGCCTTCACCGATTTAAGTCACCCTCCCATGACATGTTTAGACAACGAATCGAGTAGGGTCATCATTTTAGCCATATTTTCATCTCGTTTATTATCCTTTTTTTATTTTTATTTTCTCATGCTCAGTTGTAGAGTAGTCACTTGGTCTTCTCTAGTATGCCATGCTCGATTAGCCTTTGTCATGTCATCTAGCAACAATGTTTCTACCTCATACGGTAGTCTCATTAATTCTTCTTGGACCAACTGATCAGCCACACCTTTATTGAGTTAATCAAGACTACAATATAAGTATTGCAGCAACAAATTGTCCAGAACACCATGTTTAGGACATTGAAAGATTAGTTTCTTGAACCACAACCAAGTCTCATGTAGAGGTTCACCACCAATTTGCTCTAAATTTGGATTTGGGTTCAAAGTTTAACCATGTTCGAGGGGGAAAAGAATCTTTCCAAGAAAGCTTCATTCAACTCCTCCCAATAAGTTATAGAGTCATTTGGAAATTTCACTAATAATCTTGTCACTTCATCCATCAAAGAGAACGGAAATAACCTCAACCTCACATACTCTTTTGAGATGTTTTTAAACACAAACGACCCACACACCTCCATAAAATTCTAAAGATGTTCATGGGAATCCTCATGAGCTAGACACCCAAACAATCCTCGTAGTTGGATCAATTGTAACATTATTTCGGTTACATGAAAAACTTGCCTCCTAGCCATAGGAGGTATGTAGATGGTTCCCCTCGTTTGAATGATGCTCACATGCATATCTTTAAAATCACCCATATTGTCATTTTGCCCGTAGTGGCTATCGTTGTCACTACTGTGTTCACTCATGACCTAATCCGGCAAATCAGCAAACCACAACACCAAGCAATAATCTACTACAACTAAATAAATTTACAATCTAATTTCTTAAATGTAATTTCTAGGCATCATTCCCCGGCAGCAGCACCATTTTTGATAACGCTCAAACTACTCTTCAAAACCAATTAAAAGAGTAAGTGGTCATCATTAATAATAATACCAAATGAAGAGTCGGGGTCGAATCCCACATAGAATGATATAGGGTTGAAAATTCTATCAGAAAATTCAGAATGTAAAATCATTCATTTGTAGCTATAAAATAAGTGGGTGGATGATTCCACCAAATTTAATAAAAGGATTTTGTTGTCACAAGTACAATTATACCACAATTTCAGAAATTCAAATATGTAACAAATAATCTAGGGGTGCGGGGATTGAAATCGATGTCACATAGGGGTAATTGTATTTCTCTATAGTGATGATGATTTATAGATAGGCGGGGTCATCTTCAATGACACTAATCTTCTTTTGATCTCATAGCATCATATCATAGAATCTCATTCTGGTCTCATCTATATTCTATATTGAACATACCAATACCTTACACTATTCTCTCTTTGGATGCAACAATAGGGCAAATTGATCCGACTCATAACCTCTATTTTCAAGCAAGTTACAGACATCAAACCTAAATTGCAATTATTAATATAATTACCCACTCTAATCAATCTCTTTCGAGCATCAATCGGAGATTGGAAGTACGAATTAAATTTACAATCTTAACCCATAAGTTAACCCCATTGTAATTAGCTCAAATCTATGTATGAACAAATATAACAGAGCATAACACAACACCCACTACATCAAACCAACACCCAACCACATAATTGCACCCTTAGATCTTGGGGTTTTAGCCACCCATTACAAAGAGTAAATAAGTTATACCTTTCATGAAAGCAACTATGAGTAACATGAAATTAAGCTATTACAAGCAAACCCACTTTGAATTCAACTTCAATTTATTAATTTTCAAGAACAAAGTTGAAAACCCCCCAAAACTAGAGGGTGTTCTTCACAAGGTAAAGTGTTTCTCTCTCTAACTATAGTTCAAGACTTTTTTAATTTTCAAACTCTTCAAACTATCTCTCTCTTTCTCTTTCCTTTGGGCTATTTATGATTTCCCCAAAATTTGGCTGAAAACTCAATGTGTGACCCATTGGGCAACATTAGTCCGGCTTGCCGATCACACTGGGCTAATCACAAACTGCTCCCAACTTGCCTTTCTCTTTTTCTAGGATTCAGATGATTGAACCTCAGCCGGCGAGCTTATTCGAGTCTACGTTTCACATTCGGTGGATCGCTGAGTACCACCTTTGTTCGCCTTTCAAGCTTTTAATTTTTCTCCTTGTATTATCGCCTTTGGCGATGGTGAATATTGCCACGCCCCAAACTTAAGGGGTGCAACTGGCACCTTATCACCATCAATAAAAACCAATAACAACGAAACAAAATAAGACAAAGAGGCTGCCCATAGCCATAATATCAAAAACCCCACCACGTGGCTCAAAAATATGTAAAAATGATACTACGATATGGAACTACGAAGGAGGGTTGTAAATATAAGATTACCTCAAAAAAAACATCTGAAATAATAATACTAAGATTCAGCCTCTTTGCAGCTACAACAACCGAAGCCCAAGTCAACAAGAAAATTATACCACAACGTTGAGCTCGTGATGTAGAGCAACTTCCGTTAAAATTTTGAGTTGAAAGAATCATCACCCATGGAGGATTTAGTAGCTTGAGTTCTGATTTTTCTGTGTTTTTTGATCAGTTCTAATGAAAAAAACGAAAGAGATGAGTGTATTTAAAGACTAACCGACTTAGGGGCTGGGACCCACTTCGAGGTGTCTGTTTGTGCAGTCTCATAAAAACCCGCGTATCTCTCAATTCTTCACTCATATTGATGAATAGTTTAGTGTGTTGGAAACTAGACTCGTAGACCTTCGATTCGATAGGTAATGTGCATTCTATCTCTATATATGCTAGGAGAAAATTTCATAAATATATGACCAAAATTTCAGAGAAATTTCTTAACAACATTTACAATAACCTTTGCCGACTTTTATTTAGCAAATTTCTTGACTTTAACACTTCACATAAAAACTTTTTCATTTGAAAATAACTGATAAAACATCATTCCTTATGTGTTAAGAAGTCTTACTCTTATTTCAAAAGTACAAGTTAATCCCAACGTTCAAATGGACGGAATGTCATATCCTCCCCCCCTTAGGGACATTCGTCCTCGAATGATGATTATATTATCGATATAATAGGAAACATTGAAATAACCCATACAACGAATAAGTAACATAACTCATATACTCAAATGCTGGTCTACTCATTCGAAGGAACGAACATGTGAGGATATTTGGATTTCATGTCATCCTCAGCTTCCCACGTCAGCTCCTCAACATTATGGCTTTGCTACAACAATTTTACCAAAGCTATATCCTTATTTTATAATCTTCTTATTTAGTGATCTACTATGGCAATAGGGAGTTCTTCATAAGATAGCTACTCTGGAATCTGAACATCTATTGTCAGTGATATACATGTTTGATCTCCAATAAACCTTTGTAAAATAGAAGCTTGAAAACTCAATGTACTACCTCTAACTCTTGAGGTAACCCGAGCTCATAGGAAAATTGGCCTATCCGTTGCAAGATGCGATAAGGTTCAGTGTACCTAGGACTCAACTTGACCTTTTTTTCCAAATCTCATAATGCCTTTCATAGGAGAAACTTTTAGAAAAACCTGATCATCAACATAAGACTCTAAGTCTCAATTATCAACAACCGCTCTAGAATTAGCCTAACATATTCAAAGGCCTGCAACACTAAGTCTTGTCCAAGCAATCCTGATTTACAACCTCGAATCAACCAAGAGGGGATCTACATTTTCTTTTATATAAAGCCTCATACAATGAAATACCGATGATGGAATATTATCTATTATTATAAGCAAACTTAATGAGTTGAAAGTGATCATTCCAATTTCCTTTTAAATCTAGAACACACGCCCGTAACATTTCCTCGAGCGTCTAGAACGTACCTTCAGCTTGACCGTTAGTATGAGAATGAAATGCTATGCTAAGGTTTTCCAGCATCCCCCAACCTTTCTAGTAAGATTTCCAAAAATGTGCTGTAAACGATGGTCCGCCGTCTGAAATAATAGATTCATGGACACCATGCAATCAAACAATCTCTCAAATGTATAGAACTCCAAAATCTTGAGCTGAAAATATGATTCTGACTGGCAAGAAATAGATTGATTTTGTCAGTCTGTCGATAATTACCCAAATAGACTCAAGCTTCTATTGTTAGAGACTTAAACCTGTAACAAAGTTCATATTTATTGACTCCTACTTCCACGATGGAATGGGTATATTGTTGTTGGATTGAACGACGTGAAATACACCTAGTTATATTGCCTCGGGAGTTTGTCGCTCCTCTGAGATGTTGGAATGCATTCAATGAAGTTAGCTGCTAATTGTTGTTGTTATTTGGCTCACTTTGTGGGTTGGACTTGGCTGTTCACGAGTGTGGCAATAGCATCTTATTGATTAGTCTTGGCTTTTTCTTGCAGCCTCGCTCATTTCTGCATTGTTGCATTACTTTTGTTGGGCAAGTTTCATAGAGACACTTTTTGGGCTTTGGTCGGAAGGTATGTTAAGTCTATTATTTCTCTTCTGGCATGATATTAATTGCCTAATCTTGTTATGGTCGGTGTATTATCACTAGTTGACTTGTAGCCCTGTCCTATTGAATTAGCTACGACCATATGATATAATGTGTATCGGCAACACTCTACTCTTTACTTAGTAGCCTAGAAAAGTAGGTTATGATTCTGTTTTGATTGATTATGATTACTTGATATTGTTGTGATGTTTAATCGTCTGACTGCTGCCTATGAGCTTGTTTTGGCCTCAGCATACACTGACATTGCAGGGTTCTTGAACATACATATTGATTATTATATCTAGCCTACAGGCCGGGTAGACTGAGACTTTGGTCCGATTAGACCGAGCCTTTGGGCTGGGTAGACCAAGCCTTTGGGCTGGGTAGACCGAGCCTATAATCCGGGTAGACCATGCCTACGAGCCGAGTAGGCTGTACCTACGGGGCAACATATATGTGATGTGACACCTAGTCCATTTAAACGTTGGGATTAAATTGTACTTTTGGAATAAGAGTAAGACTTCTTAACACATAAGGAATGATGTTTTATGAGTTATTTTTAACTGCAAAAAGTTTTTATGTGAAGTGTTAATGCCAAGAAAGTTGCTAAATAAAAGTCAGCAAAGGTTATTGTAAATGCTGTTAAGGAATTTCTTTGAAAATTTTGTCAAATGTTTGTACAATTTTCTCCTAGCATATAAAGAGTTAGAATGCCCATTACCTATAAAATCGAAGGTCTATGAGCCTAGTTTCCAACGCACTAAACCATTCATCGATTCAAGTTCAAAATTGAGAGATATGTAGGTTTTCGTAAGACTACACAAGCAGACACCTAGAAGTGGGGTTCCCCAGCCCATAAGTTGGTTAGTCTTTAAATACACCCTTCTCCTTCATTTTTTTATTAGAACTGATAAAGAAACCCAGAAAAATCAGAACTCAAGCTACTAAATCCTCCATGGGTGATGATTCTTTCAACTCCAAAGTTTAACGAAAGTTGCTCTACATCGTGAGCTCAACGTTGTGGTATAATTTTCTTGTTGATTCAGGCTCCAGTTGTTGTTGCTGCAAAGAGGCAAAATCTTAATATTATTTCAGATGTTTTGGTTGAGGTAATCTTATTTTTACAACCCTCCTTCGTAGTTCCATATCGTAGTATCATTTTTTTTATAGATTTTTGAGCCACGTGGTGGTGTTTTAAAGTGGCAGCCCCTTTGTCTTATTTGGTTTCACTGTTATTGTTTTTTATTGATGGTGTCAAGGTGCCAGTTGCACCCCTGGAGTTTGGGGCGTGACAAACTTGGTATCAGAGCATCAGGTTTGCATTGATTCATGGCACACCTATGGAGAAGCATATATGTATTGTACCAAAGAGCCTCAGATTTGTGTTGATTCATGGCACACGTACATTCAAACAGTTTAACATTGGGATCCAGGTAATGGGGCTAATATGGGTATTTAACGATTGTTTGCGTTCATTAGGACTTATAGTGATTGTTTGCTATTTGTACCTGTTGGGCTTATGGGGGGGCTGGTCAGGTTATTGCTTGTTATGTGGTTATATTATCTTATTGTATGGAGATAAGGTATTGTACCTGTGTTCCACCCCAACCCTTTTTATTTAGTACTTATACTCCAGTTTCAACTTTCATTTTACCTTAAATGCTCAGTACATTATTTTGTACTGGTGCCCTTTGGCGGGGGTGCTGCATTCATGCCTGCAGGTCCTGAGCGACGTCCAAATAGACTTGCCGAGTAGCACAACCGCCAATCCAGCTGATTGGTTGATTCCTTTCTTCCAGGGGTTGCCAGAGTCTTAGAGGTTTGCTTATTTTGTGGTGTACAGTTTTGGGTAGGCCAGGGCCCTCTCCCGTCCAAGTGTTATATTCATAGAGGCTTGCAAACTAGTGTGTTGGGTTGTTAGTCACGTTATTGGCCATGTTGGCCTTGATTTCTAGTCCGCTGATGTTTGATAGTTTCTTGGCATATAGTTTATATCTTTTCTTATTTTCAATTTCTGTATAGAGATCATGGTGGCTCTAATGGACCACATAGCATTTATGCTTTCCTAGATACCATGGTGGCCTCGACGACCCAAACAAGCTTCTATGCTAGTTGTATATTGATTTAAATAAACGGTTGGTAGTAGCTATTTTCTTTGTAGAACTGTTGATAGAGGCCTTGCTGGCCGATGAATTTTTTTTAGCAGAGATATACTTGTTTATTTTCTTAACTATATGTGGCTGCCATGCGCCGTTAGCAAGTGGTTCAGCCAGGTCGGCTCAGACATAAGTTTTGGCATCAGGTGCTAGTTGCGTCCCTTGCGTTTGGGGCATGACAAATATGTTCGCCTTTTTCATTCAGTGAGTCGCCTTTCCTTTCGGAGTCCGTGAGATACGCTCAACTACACCTCATCCAATACTAGGTGTAGGCGATCGTAATCTAGTATAAAACCTAACGAAGAGTTGGGGTCGAACCCACAGGGAGCGGTACAAGTTCAAATTCAGTTATGAAGTTACAAATGTGTTCTAATTGGTGGTAAGAATAGAAATTATCGAATGCATTTAGATAAATCGAAAGGGGTGAGAATAAATGTCAGTTGGGGGGTGTGGTTTGTTAATTAACAGCCAAAACAAATACGAAAACAGGAGAATCAACAAGATAGAGAGGAATTCTCGGGATGTGATCGATTATAGGCTAATTTCGCTATATGGGTAATTAGAATTTAATAACATTTGCTAGAACTCAGTGGGTAGGCTAGACTATAGATGCAATATATAGTTTTCTCTCGAACAACTATCGCGATTCTATCAAGTTCTCTCGAACCTCGACAAGCTTGACAATAAAAACAACCCAAAACCTTAATTTATCTACTCTCTCAAACTAGATAGGTAGAATTGAGTTTAGGATTCACTCTCTCGAGATGAACCCACATCAATCCAATAACTACAATCATTAATCAAAAACCTTCGTTTCAAAACCTCTTTCTCAAGCAAGCCCAAAACTCTATATTAGAATTGCATTTGCAACTACAATTCATAAATTCATACACAACTAACGATTAAACCCACTTCATTTAAGCATTTAAATAAGTAAATAACAATAACCATAAGCTAATTAAGACAATAATCACATGATCACACCCCAAGAATTGGGGTTTTAGCTACACATCATAAAAAAGATAAAAACAATTACCAACTAGATTAGCCATGAGCTCGGTAAAAGTTTCCAATTCTCTACAATGCTCCAAATTGAATTAGTTCAAAAACCCAATTGTAATTCATCAAAATTAAGTCTCAAAAGCTTCAAAGTCTACAATGGAAACTCAAAACTCAGAGAAAACTCAATTTCTTAGACTTGTGGAATCAAAGCCTCTCACTCTTCATTTTAAATTTCAATTTATAGTGCCCAACTTTTTGGCCTTCAGGGCCATTTGGTGGAGTAAGTCGTGCCTCGCCAACTAGGTCGACGATCCTCCCTTCGCTCCCATCCATCGCCAATTTGCATTGGCCATCTGTCCTCAGAGTTCTGTAAATTTAGGCGATCAAAGTTGTTGTCGCGGAGTCGTTCGGCGATCCGCCGACTGCCCATTCCTGTCGCCAAATTGGTTCTTCCCCAGGGCTGACACGCTGGAACTTTGGGCGAGCTAAAGAGCCACTAGGTGGTTCGCCGAGTGGTCTCGGCGATCACCAGGATTTCCTTCCTTCAACTTCTTCAACTTTTCTGTTTCTTTTTGCCCGGTAGTGTCCTTACCTTGCTCCTTAGCTTTCAATGCTGCAAATCAATACTTTAACATCAGTTTAGAGCATAAATTAGGCATTTGAGGACACTTATACTATCAAAACAAAGCCCTAAATGAGTCAAAATCTCGGACTCATCAACGCCCCCAACTTAAACTTTTGCTTGTCCTCAAGTAAAACTCAAGATCAATCAGTTCAACAAGGATGTCTACAAACAGTGCTGCTTAAGACTCAACATAAATGCACACACAAGGTTCAAACTACACATATTCTCACTTGTGCACTCAAAGATTCAAATTGTGACTCACCATTATGAAGTGTACTCAAGCTCACAATGCTTGCTTCAAATGCAAGTTCAAGCTCAACAAAGGTATTCAAATGCACTCACAACAAAGATGATTCCATATTCACAAAAAAATTTCTCAACAATTTAAGGTCCCGGAATCATACAACTCTCACACTCACAAAGATGAACACATGCATGACTCCACCCATAGGCTTGCCCTTATTTTCCAATCAACATTCGTGTCAGTTCACTCAAGATCACAAAGGTCTTCTTAAAGCTTGTAATGGGGCTGAGTGTAAAGGTATGGTCATTTAGGCTTGGTGGCTTCTACCTTCATGAAGTATGGCCTGAAAATTACTTTCTCCTTGTCTTTCACATTCAAACATGATCATAATCCACCCCATTATTCAACTAAACATGAATCACCGGATACCCCATTTTCACACACTTTATTTCACAACTTTTTCTCTTTTTCAGTCTTTTTCATTTTTTTTTCAACCTTTTTATTCTCTTTCCCTTTTTTTTACATGGAGGGGTTCCATATTTTTCAAAACAATCCATCAAAGCGGAATTTTTCACACTTCTTGACTTTTCTTCTTTTTCACCACACCCCCAACTTAGGCTTTTGACCTAAGTTGGCTATGTAAACAAACCAATACTTCATGAAGGTTATGGGTGGTGGGATAAAGAGGTCAAAGTTGTTCAAGTTTCTTCCAAATAAAAGGATAGGCTCAAAAGGTGCCAAACAAGGTTCACACTTTTCATACGGTTGGCAACAAGGAGGTATATTTTCAATTTGGTTCACTCTTCAAATCTTTTGCCTAAGATCATTTCAATTGCTTGCTTCACTCAATCAATCGGACCAACTAGGAAAATTTTAGGTGTCCTCAAGCACAATGTTCAAGACAACCTCACCACAAAAGGCATTGATACAATTATCAAAAAAGACTCCACACTTTCTAGCTAGCGTGCAATGTTCATCACAAGAGACTTAATCGACAATCGACTAGTCACAACGAGATGCTCAAAGTTCACATATTGCCTATGTAACTTAGTTTGCCTCATCGTAGCCGCACATTCATTTCGTTTAATTAAGAGCACTATTCAAGTCATCGGTATTGACCACAACCGACACTCAAATTTGCACAAGAACAACTGATGAGTCCAAGATTTTGACTCATTTGGGCTTTATTTTGATAGCATAAGTGTCCTCAAATGCCTAATTTATACTCTAAACTGATGTTAATATGTTAATTTGCAGCTAATAAGGCTAAGGAGCAAGGCAATGACAAGATCGGACAAAAAGGAACTAAAAAGCTGAAGAAGTGAAGAAAAAGTGATCCTGGTGATCGCCAAGACCACTCGGCGCACTGTCGAGTGGCTCTTTAGCTCACCTAAAGTTCCAGCGTGCCAGCCCTGGGGAGACGAACCAAGTTGGCGACATAAATAGGAAGTCGGTGGATCGCCGATCAGTTTCGCGACAACAAATTGGATCGCCCAAAGTTACAGGACCTGAGATGCTAAAGGCCAATGCAAAATGGCGATGGAAGAGGACAATCGGTGGATCGCTGATCCACTTGGCGAGGTTCAACTTAATCCACCAAGTGGACTTTCAGGGCAAAACGCAGGCAACTATAAATTGGAATTTAAAAGAAGAGTTGAGGAGTTCCCAAACAGTCTCGATTCCCAAGTTTTAGAATTAGAGTTTTCTCTTTGTTTTTGAGTTCTAATTGTAGAATTTTGAGGATTTGAAAGTGGGTCTTTGAATTTAACCCTTGTAAAATATTTTAAAGGCTTGAAGACTCTTACCCAGCTGATGGCAAATCAAGTTGCTAATTGTTTTTACCTTTTTATGATGTCTAGCTAAAACCCCAATTCTTGGGTTGTGATCATGTGATTATGGGTTGAATTAGCTTATGGGTATTGTTATTTACTAATTTTAATACTTAATCGAAGTGGGCTTAATTGATAGCTGTGTTTTAATCTAAGAATTATAGTTGCAAATGCAATTCAAACTTATAATTCGAGGCTTGCTTGAAAAAGAGGTTTCAGAATCAAAGCTTTCAACTGATGATTGTAGTTATCAGTTTGATATGGGTTTAGATCGAAAGAGTAAATCCCAATCTCGATTCTACCTATCTAGCTCGAGAGAGTAGATGAATTAAGGTATGGGCTGTTCTTATTTGCTAAGCTTGTTGATGTTCGAAAGAAATCACTTGATTCGTGATAGTTGTTCGAGAGAAAACTATCTCACTTATAGCCTTACCTACCCACTGAGATTTAGCTATTTATTAGTAATTTCAATTACCCATATAGTGAAGTTTGCCTATAATCGATCACATCCCAAGAATTCCCCTCTATATTGTTACTTTCCCCTGTTTTGCTTGTGTTGTAGCTGATAGTTAACAATCCAAAATCCCTCATCTGACATTCGTTGTCACCCCTTAGACTTGTTTACTTGTCTTTTCGATAAATTTCATTCCTATAACCGAATAGACCACTTTATAACTTCATAACTAAATCTTAGACACGTACCACTCCCTGTGGGTTTGACCCCAACTCTTCGTTGTATTTTATACTGACTAACGATCGTTTACACCTAGAGTTGGATGAGCTGTACTTGAGACGTTCTATCAAAATCCACAATCACACACAAAAGAGGTGGCAAAAATTTTAAACTTGGTTCAAAACTATTTTAACATCATTTTCATATTAAAACAATGGGTCACAATATATCAACAATCACAATCCAACAATCAAGATATATATAAACCAATAAGCCCCAATATTCACAAAAATAAAACCAAACACAAACAAATATTCATAAAAATAGCCCAAAAGAAGTGGGTATGGAAATACCTCACCCCGCCAACAAAAGTAAGCAGTTGTCCTCAAATGCAAATAAAATCAAAAATAGTCTAAAAGAAAACAGAAAGAGAGGCAAAAAGTTATCCTGTCAGGCTAGGCCTGGGGTGAAGTCTGCATGTCGGCAACTCCCTCTGTCTGGGCATCAGTGCCCGGTGTCTCATCATCCTTGGCTCCACTGGAGCCCACCATAGACGTGTCTTGGAGCGACGCCTGCCTAGAAATCTCAAACATGGAACCCTCCAAGTCAGCCAAATCCTCATAGACTGTCTCCTCACGGACACCAAGCTCCTCCTCCTCTGTCTCAGCCTCGAACTCAGCAGCAGCATCATCAGCTCTAGTCTCATCTCTGGTAGTAGTCAGAGGCATCTCAGAACAAGATAGAACATCTGTGCTCGGGACCTCTGGAATCTCCACCGTACCAAACAGCATAGATAAATCAGTGGACTTCAGGTCGTTCACATCCTTCCTCGCTCCAGCAATCTCGGCCTTCAAGGCCGTCACAACATCTGTAGCTCCCTGGCCCTTTTCACACTCCTCCACTCTCAAAGTAAGGGCATCCAAGGCCAACTTGTGGCCCTCAATCTCAGCCCTAATGGGGGCTAAGGCAGTAGCAATATCCCGCTCTATCATCCCAGGAAAAGTGGCCTCTACCCGGGAGGCATACGCATCAGCAGATTGAGCCAAATGACCCATCTTGTAAAGTATAGCCTAGGTGATAGGAGGTCTGAATGCAGAAGAAGCAGCAGTAGAAGATCTAGTGGGAGGGGGTGCAGAAGATTTACTAGGAGTCTTAGAAACAGAAGGGCCAGAAATACCTGAGGGCCCATTGGCCTGAGTAGGCATGATTGCTTCTGTAGGCAACATATTAATGTCGACCTCTAGGGATGTATCCACCGTTGCTTCCCTCCTCCTGTCAGCCTCATCCCGCATGTACTTGGCCTCAATACGCCAGATGTCAGTAAAATAGGTAGGTGTCACCTCCACATCCGTCTTCTCATCTCTTGGAACACGGGCCCGTCTGCACAACTCGGTGATCAGAACCAGAAATTGGAGTGAGGTCTGGCTCTGTTTGGCCCTCATGGCCATCTGTTGCTCTATCAGCAATCCCAGGTTCAGCCTCTTCCTGGCTATGATGGAACCAAGACAGGCCGCCTTCGGGTGGCGGATGATGGACTCGTTCTGTGATGGCATGATGGTGCTGCTAATGAACCTGAACCAATATCTTGTAGCAACGTTCAGCTCCTTCTTCTCAATAGGTGCACCTGCCTCAATCCATCTCGGGGTAACATCAGAGAGGAGAGGAGCCAACCAACCCTTAAGATCCTTTAAAGTCTTCTTCTGGACCAAATCTGGGTAGTCATCCATGAAATCCCGTGAACACCCTAGCACCTCAATGATCTCTGTACTACTGCACTTAACCTTTTTCTCCCTAGCCACCAAGAAGTCAACTGGTTTGAAGGCACTTGCCTTCTTTTTACCCTTTGGCACTAACTCTTCGTAGGCCTCATAGAACTCCCGGATCCAAGTAGGAATGTAGGGGCCACAGGGGTTTGTAAACAGCTCGAACTTGTGGAACTTGATAAGGTTCCACACCTCTGGATACCTGTCCACCACACAATCGGTAGACAGTCTCTTTTTTTCTAGAATGGTCCTTAAACCCTCGGCCTTTAGTTGATTGAGTGACCGGGGAGGAGGACCCTGAACAGGTGGTGCCTGCACCACTGTCTGTGCTGGAGGAGGAGCTGGAGCTGAAGCTAAGGGAGTAGGCTCCAGAATCCTACCCGGATCATGTAAGGACTTGGAATATAGTTCCTCTCTCCGGGCCTATAACAACCGGTCATCCTCCGGCTCAAAGATGGATGCCGGAGAATCATTTTGAGAGTTACCCTCACTGTCGGAGGTGGTGAGGTGTGTTTCGTAGACCCCCTCACTATCGTAGATTTCCTCCGTAGGTGCCACAACCACGAGCGCCTTGCCCTTGCCTTTACTTCCCTTTGGAGGTAGTTTTGTAGCGTTAGCCTGGGAAGCATCTGCTTCCTCATTGATTATTACTCAACCTGCCCGCTTTCGGGGTGGCATGTCTCTACCAGTGACTTTGGGTCTAGCCATTCCTGCAAAAACCATGTGGGAAACGTTAGATAATGTTAAGAAAAATCTTAGAAAAGAAAATTGCAGACTGACTCGCCGAACCGGTCGGCGAGTCGCCGAACCACTTTGGCGAGCCAGGTCGGGCTTGCCGAGTTACAGTACAAAAATTGCAAAAATTCAAAGCTGGTCGGTGATGTCCATGGCCATTCGGCGGATCTCCGACACCTTTCGACGAACTAGAAGTAGCTTGCCGAAAGTTACAGAACACAAACTCCATATTTAGCAAATTAAAGGGCGATCGAGGGGGCGTTAGGCGAACCATCGAACCACTCAGTGAGCTCGACCCAGTTCAGCAAGTAGCCCAACGTGCCAGTTTTTCACCCTATACTTCAAAATCAAGCCCGCAGCCCACAAAAACAAAATCAAAAACCAACACAGGCAATTGACACTAGACCCATATGATATGTAACACCCCGTAGTTTAGTAGGCCAACTAGGGCTAAGCGTGAGGAAAATAAGAGCCAAGGCAAAGGGGCAAGGCCCAAGCCAAGGGCCAAGGCTTCCCCAAGCGGGCCAAGCACTGCCTAATCTCAACGATCACCACCACAGCCAGTGGTTAGGACCATGGCTCGTGGAATGGTCCGTGGTGGCTAAGGTAGTAGCTACCTTGAGGCTGCACAAGAAGGCTCATCACCATGAGCCACTTCACGACCAGTGGTGAAGACAATGGCCCGTGGGAAGGCTCATGGTCATGCCTTGAACTTGTGGAGGCCATGACATGGTGGCCTAGCCACTGGACCATGGACTATGGGCAGGACCACGACTAGTGGTGAGGACCACAATTCGTGGTGCCTGACACAAGGCTGCCTAGTGGAGGCTAATTTAGGAAATTCCTTTTTAAGTTAGATTTAAGTAGGGTCGTGTTGCCTAGACTTAGTACACCTATGTAAGCTATTTTAACCCTTTAACCTCACAAATTAAGTCATTATTTCCAAAATCCCAAAAGAATCGCCAAATTCATCTTCTCAAATATTCTCTCTCTAGAAATCAAGCTAGGTCAAGTCTCCAATCTTCCAAGATTTGTGAGGGCTTTGTAACAGAGGTATGATAGCTTTTTCATCCATGGATTCTTCCATCCATGGAGTCCCCTAGAATTTCACCAATTTGATGAATTCAAGTTCGGGTTTCATCATTGTTGTGGGTTATGATAAATGTTGATCCAATTGAGTGGATAATGATTGTTTATGATTGAATTAGTAGTAAATCATGTTTTTAGGAAGAATTTACATATACCCATGCCTAAACTATGTCTAGAAAGATGAAATAGAAGTAAGTGGATTTTGTGCCTTGAAAGGGAAAATTGAGGATTTAGAGATAATCTTCTAGGATTGATGATATGTATAGTAGATTGCTTGAGATTAAGGCATATAGATATGAATTGAAGGAGGCTAAGGTATACATGTTGAATCATGATGAGTATATGTTGGCTTTAAGCCTATATGATGATATATGCTTAGAATTGCTAAAGAGTGAAGCATGTGAGCAGAATGCCTTGAGACTTAGGCTTATGAGGTGCTTATGAGAGGTATTTCTTGAGAGTAAAGCTTGTATCTATGAATGATGATTCCTAGGACCTTCAGAGTAAAGCTAATGTGTTGAATTATGAACGTTAATGCTTTGAGAGTGAAGCTTTCATAAGAATGAAAGACTATAGATAGATTTGTTGTGGAAGGACTTTACCCACCTAATCTACCTTATGAATGTTTGATTGTATGAAGTGATAGAATCACTTGAGTTATGATGATATTCATGTATAATGCTAGAAGTCTAGATGTGATGATTGAAAGAGAAATTTGAACCTCAAGGAGGTAAGTATGAGATTTATGCATGTATTATGAAATCTAGGTAAATGCTTTAAGAATAGTTTGAGAGTGAAGTATCTACGATTATGATGTTATTGTTGTGTTGTTGAAAGGACATTCTCACGTATGATCTAAGAGCTATCTTATGTAAGAAACTTGGATTGGTTGTCAAGGACATCCTTCCATGAGACATTAGTTAAGTAAGGCTTAATAACTATCTTGTGGGATGTATGGTTAGCACCGAGTGGATATTGACAATGAGATAGAGGCTCACACGTAGTTGAGTCTGGGCTTCCAAAATGGGAACTCTCACATAGTAGAGTCCGGGTTTTCCCAAAGTATGTCGCATGAGATGGAAGCCTTCAGGTAGTGGAGTCCAGGTTTCTAGTAGCAATCTCTGTATCCCATGAACTAAGACATGCTTGAAGAAGTATCTAGTAGTGTTCAAAGTAATAATGAACTAAGACATGCTTGAAGAAGTATCTTGTAGTGTTCAAAGTAATGATGAACTATGATGTGCTTAAAGAAGTATCTCGTAGTGTTCAAAGGATTTAAAGGAGGGACTAGTCCCCAATCAAAGTAGCATGATTATGATGAAACAAGGATACTTCAAGGAAGTATTGTAAGTGTGTTTTTAAATGAGATTTGCTTATATGATGTATGCTTAGCTTGGATTGTTGCTATAGTTGTCTTCCTTGATATGTTTGACTAAAGGTGAAGGTTCCCTTGTCTATGAGAAATAAGCTAAGGATGAGATCAAAAGATGATAAATATGTATGATGGCCTAAAGTGGTGCTTAGTACGGGTGAGATTATGGGATCTTATCCATGCATTGCACAAGTATGCCTTGAGGTTACTTATGAAGTGATTCTCTTATGTTATGAAGATTTATGTATTGTCTATACTTATGAATATGATGTATCTCTTATGTTTATGGATTATGCCTTATGTTGACTAATGCTTATATTATGTCTATGTTGGTGATTATGCTAGCTATCATATTTAGTACTTGATTGTACTAACACACACTCTTGCCTACATTCTTATCAAATGTAGGGTCTGGTGATATTGAGTTCCATCCCCATGGCTAGGTTCCTAGTAGAGCAAGGAGTGAAGACTTGGTGAGTCCTCATAGCATCGAGGATTTGATCACCTTTCCTTTATGTATTTCTTTTATGTTTAGACTTTTGTATGGGTTTCATCCCAAAGATGTTCATGTTTTAGATGGTTTGAGACAAAGTGAAATAGACTTCCGCTCGTTTTATAAAAGACTTTGATATTATGGAAAATGTTTTAAATTTTCACTTCATTTCTATGTACTTTATGTTATCATATGCTAAGGGGCTTGTATATGGCCTCTCGGGGTCTTGTACGCCTTGTTACATCTAGGCGGTACCCCTGGGTCGTGAGAAACTTAGTATCAGAGCACAAGGTTTAGAATGATTCTAGGATGTCTCAAAACCACGTCTGGTAGAGTCTTGTTCATAAGTGTGAAGCGCACCACATTTATGAATGGGAAGCTATTAGATGATTAGGAAATATCACTTCTTCATTACTCTAAGTCGTGCGACAAAATTTAATTCTATAAGGCCTTTCTCCTAATCCTTACCCAATATTGAAGAGGAGAAGCTAAAAAGGAGGTCTAGGGAGAAGAAGAGGTCTAGAATGGATGATGATAAGTTCTTTCATGATGGGTACGATGGACATGATCGTTCTAGGAATCGATAAGGGTTTTCTGGACAAGGTTCTTCCAATGCTTCTAAGTATTAGGAGGATAGGGTGTCTAACCCTAAACCGCAAGGAATTAGTAGTGAATCCCTCTGGCCTACTTCTGCTAGGTGTGGAAAGAAACATGAGGGTAGATGTTTAGCCGGCATAGAGGGTTGTTTTAGTTGTGGTGAAAGTGGTCACAAAATGAGGAACTGTCCTAAGGCAAAGGCCAAAGGAAGAGAGGATGCTCCTAAGCGAAACCGATTCTATGGACTTCAAGCTAGAGGTGATCAAGAGTGTCCTCAAGATGTGGATCCCGGTATGTTAGTAGCTTCTTAATTGATGTTTGTGATTTGTTAAATTCTGATTTTATCTTTGTGATGATTTGGTTGCACTCCTAGTATGCTCCTATGTGATTGTAAAACCTGTGTCGTCAAATTTTTAGTTCCCGAATGAGTTTATCTGAGAGTGGAAGGGGGAAGTCTATGCCAAAAGTTTGGATTATGTCTAGTCTTAAAGATTGACTTTGAGGGTTGCATGTACCACCTAGTTAAGGTGAGGGAGAGGGGTTCAAGTGTTGACCAACTTCAAAGAGTTAGTTATCTTTTTAAGATTGATCTTAGGCATGGTCATTATGAGTAGGGTGTTTAGATAATACCTAGATATGTTCGGCTAGTAGACTCTACCAAGGGTAGTGTTATCGTTTAAGATGGTTCCGGATCATCTTTGTCACGACCCAGGGGTACACCCTAGATGTAACATGGCGTACTTGACCCCGAAGGGGTCTCGTACAAGCCCTTAGCATATCATAACATAAGATAATAGAAAAGTATGAAAATTTTAACAACTTTATCCATACAATCGAAGTCTTTATAAAACGCAAGCGTAAGTCTTACTACAATTTGTCTCAAACCATCTAATACAACTTTGAATAAACTCTTGGGACACAGCCCATACAATAGTCTCAAACATAAAGAAAATACATTAAGGAAATGGTGGCTTTATCCTCGATACTATGAGGACTCACCAAGTCTTCAACTTCTTGCTCCTTAGAAACCTATCCTCGAGAATGGACCTCAAATCACCGAACCGTACATTTGATTAGAATGTAGGCAAGAGTATGCGTTAGTAAAAAAGTACTAAATATGATAGCTAGCATAACATCATAAGAGCATCTCAAAATAGTTAGTCAACATGAGCCATAAGCATAAGAGACAATAACATAATCATAAGCATAATCTCCAACATAAGACATAATTCTTGAGCATAGGAGATACATCATGTTCATGGCATAGTCTATACTTAGACCTTCATATCATATGAGCACTACTCCTAAGTAACCTCAAGACACACTTGTGCAATGCATGAAGGGCATCCCATAATACCATTCACACTAAGCATAACCTTACCATTCATTAGTCTCATTCTTGACCTACTTCATATAGACAAGGAAACTACAACCTTTAGTCAACATATCATGGAAGGCAACTATAGCAACACTCTAAGCTAAGCATACATCATATAAGAGAACACTTCATAAGTAGCTTTAAGTTGTACTTGTGCAATGCATGAATGGCATCCCATACTTCCATTCACACTAAGTACCACTTTAGGCCATCAAACATACTTACTAGATGGGGGACTAGTCCCTCTATACTATTTTCCAATTCAAGACTACCAAGGAATAGCACCCTAATAGGCTAGACCAAGCTATCATGGAAAAGCACATTAACATGCAAGTCCAAGCTATACAAGGAAGGGTACAATGTTCCCTCCTAGCTACCATGCAAACATTTTATGATGCTAGTGCAAGGTACCCTTAGGAGAGTATGATTTCTTAATCCTAAGCTACCATGAAATGGTCTTGGCCTAACCAAGTCAAGCTACCATGAAGGCATCCTATGATGCAAGTTCAAGCTACCCTTAGGAGAGTGTAATTCCTCAATCCTAGGCTACCATGAGATATACTATCTCAAGCTACCATGAAAGCATTCTATAATGCTAGTCAAGCTATCCTTAGGAGTGTATGGATCCCCAATCCTAGGCTACCATGAGAACTCCTAACTCAAGCTACCAAGCTTGGTCTTGTCTTACCAAGTCAAGCTATACATGAAGGGATCTTAGGTCACATCTTCAAGATATTCTAGTCTATCATGCTTTGATTTATTTTAGGCAATTAACCTTTCAAATCTAGAATCATTCTATGTGAGAAGACCTTTCACATTGTACATAGTACTAGGTAGGTCATGTGGGTAAAAGCCTTCCACAACAACTCTAGCCATTAGTATACCAATTTTATGCAAGCTATCTCATCAAATTAAACTTACTCTAAAAGCCCTAGTGATCAACATTCATGAATTCAAGCCCTATTCTCAAAGATTTACTTCTTACAATCATCACACAAGTCTAGATCACAAGACATACTAGTCATAAGCTTCTTCCTTAAGCAATTCTAGTCATAATTCATCATAAAGACTCAATCTCAAGCTTTACTAGTCATGATTAATCATATATACTTTAATCTAATTCAATTCATGTTAACATGCTTCTATTCTTGGACAATTACTATGCATGACATCAATTCTAGAAGATCAACTCTAAGTCTTCAATTTCACTTCACAAGGGATAAACCCACATTCTTCAAATTCATCAATTAAACTAGGGTTAGCCATGGAAAACATATATTATCATCAATATATCATGATTCAATACTAAAACAATCATAAACAAGAATTATCCACTCTATTGGAATCATACTCAACACTACCCATAACATAGGAAGAAACCCTAGCTTAGATTGGGGGTTTTTCTTCACAATTGGGGGAATTCTAGGGGGCTCTATGGATGGAAGAATCCATAGATGAATAAGCTAACATACCTTGATTATAAAGCCCTCACCAAGGTTGCATCAATGGAATAATTCTGCCCTAGCTTCCTTCTCTTCTTCTTCTTCTTCTTCTTCTTTTTCTTCTTCACTTCTAGAGAGAGAATTTCTTGAGGGAATTTGGGTTCTTTGATGTATCTAAAATAATGATTTGGAATCATATAATTAAGGGTCTATTAGGTATATATATGGGGTCTAATTACTAATAAACCGTCCCCACTTAATCCTTAGCTAATTTGGAATTAACCCCTAAGTCCCCAACTTAAAATATTTTAAGCTCATTACTGCCCCACCCACAAGACCACGTCCGTGGACCGTGGATGGTTCCACGGACCATGATGGTCAAGCGTGGATGGGTAATGGGGCTTGTAAGAGCAGGGGCAACAAGGGCCTTGACCCACGACCCCTTCCCATGGGGCGTGGGTCCATCCACGGCTCGTGGATGCTCTTCGTGGGAGGCCACTGTTTTGGACAGCTTTTTGGCTGTTTTTAGGGTCCTCCTCAAGGCCCCTTGGTTGGTCCTTGGGGAGTCATACCTTGACGTTTAACCCCTAAACCCCTCATTCTAAGTACGGAAAGTCATTTTACGAGCTTAACCCTCATATCAAACTCTAAAACTCCCTCGTAAAGCTCTAGTTTAGTCTACTAGTTTTCCGGGTGTTACAGTCTTATGTGTTAAATGTGAAAAGTAAGCAATGTCTTGATCCGACCTTAGTAGAATTGAAAGAGGCGATGCTTAGAAAGTCCTTTGAGGCTTTCTCCCAAAGGGGAGATGCTGTGCCTATATGATAAGGTCATTGTATGTTTAGATGTTTTCATGATTTTCTTATGTGATGCATGTTCATGAAAGCTTGTGATTTGAAAGAAAAATGAGTTTGCATGATTTATTTCCTCATGTTGTAGTGCATTGAGTATGAGTTGCATATAGACTTCATGAGATGAATTGATGAGCATGCCTTAGCTCGGAGTTGAGAGATTCCTCCTTAAATGAATGCTTTTAGAGAGTAAATTGCATATGAGCTCCATGAGATTGTGTTGAGCATGTTTTAGCTCGGAGATGGTAGTTCCTCTTTGGACATGATTCGTTATGAGATTTCATGCATAATGGGTTCTTTGATAAAGTTCCTACTTCCTTATGTTGCATTGAATATGTTTAGTTTGGAGATGAAGTTCCTCCTTGGTTGTGTGCATTTAGATGTGTTACATGCATGATGGGCTTCTAGTTTAGAGTCGTTTTCTTTATGAGGTGTTTAGAATCACCATTCGAGGATGAATATCCCCAAGGGGGAGATATTGTAACATCCAGTAGTTTAGTAGGCCAACTAGGGCTAAGTGTGAGGACAACTAGAGCCAAGGCAAAGGGCCAAGGCTGCCCCAAGCTTGGCAAGCACTGCCTCATCTCCACGACCAGCACCACGACCAGTGGTGAGGACCACAACTCGTGGAGTGGTCCGGGGTGGCTAAGGAAGTAGCTACCTTGAGGCTGCCTAAGAAGGCTCATCACCACGAGCCACTTCACGGCCAGTGGTGAAGACAACAGCCCGTGGGAATGTTCGTGGTCATGCCTTGAACTTGTGGAGGCCATGATATGGTGGCCTAGCCACTGGACCATGGACCACGGGCAGGACCACAGCCAGTGGTGAGGACCACGGCTCGTGGAGCCTGCCGTGGTGCCTGGCACAAGGCTGCCTAGTGGAGGCTAATTTGGGAAATTCCTTTTTAAGTTAGATTTAAGTGGGGTCATTTTTCCTAGACTTAGTATGCCTATATAAGCTATTTTGACCCTTTAACCTCACAAATTAAGTCATTATTTCCAAAACCCCAAAAGAATCCCCAAATTCATCCTCTCAAATATTCTCTCTCTAGAAAGAAGAAAAAGAAGAAGAGGGTTCAAGCTAGGTCAAGTCTCCAATCTTTCAAGCTTTGTGAGGGCTTTGTAACCAAGGTATGATAGCTTTTTCATCCATGGATTCATCCATCCATGGAGTCCCCTAAAATTTCCCCAATTTGATGAAGAATTCCCCCAATTTAAGTTAGGGTTTCTTCAATGTTGTGTGTTATGATGAATGTTGATCCAATTGAGTAGATAATGATTTTTTATGATTGAATTAGTAGTAAATCATGTTTTTAGGAAGAATTTACATATACCCATGCCTAAACTATGTCTAGAAAGATGAAATTGAAGTAAGTGGGTTTTGTACCTTGAAAGGGGAAATTGAGGATTTAGAGATAATCTTCTAGGATTGATGATATGTATAGTAGATTGCTTGAGATTAGGGCATATAAATATGAATTGAAGGAGGCTAAGGTATACATGTTGAATCATGATGTGTATATGTTGGCTTTAAGCCTATATGATGATATATGATTAGAATTGCTAAAGAGTGAAGCATGTGAGTAGAATGCCTTGAGACTCAGGCTTATGATGTGCTTATGAGAGGTATTGCTTGAGAGTAAAGCTTGTAGCTATGAATGATGATTCCTAGGGCCTTGAGAGTAAAGCTAATGTGTTGAATTATGAATGTTAAGGCTTTGAGAGTGAAGCTTGCATAAGAATGGAAGACTATAGATAGATTTGTTGTGGAAGGACTTTACCCACATAATCTACCTTATGAACGTTTGATTGTATGAAGTGATAGAATCACTTGAGTTATGATGATATCCATGCCTAATGATAGAAGTCTAGATGTGATGATTGAAAGAGAGATTTGAACCTCAAGGAGGTAAAGTATGAGATTTATGCATGTGTTATGAAGTCTAGGTATATGCTTTAAGAACAATTTGAGAGTGAAGTGTCTATGATTATGATGTTGTTGTTGTTGTTGTGTTGTTGAAAGGAGATTCTCACGCATGATCTAAGAGTTATCTTGTGTATGAAACTTCGATTGGTTGTCAAGGACATCCTTCCATGAGACATGAGTTAAGTAAGGCTTAATAACTATCTTGTGGGATGTATGCTTAGCACCAAATGGACATTGAAAATGAGATGGAGGCTCACACGTAGTTGAGTCCGGGCTTTCAAAATGGGAACTCTCACGTAGTAGAGTCCGGGTTTTCTCAAAGTATGTCTAATGAGATGGAAGCCTTCACATAATGGAGCTGGGTTTCTAGTAGCAATCTCCGTATCCCATGAACTAAGACATTCTTGAAGAAGTATCTCTTAGTGTTCAGAGTAATAATGAACTAAGACATTCTTGAATAAGTATCTCGTAGTGTTCAAAGTAATGATGAACTAAGATGTGCTTAAAGAAGTATCTCGTAATGTTCAAAGGCTTTAAAGGAGGGACTAGTCCCCAATCAAAGTAGCATGATTATGATGAAACAAGGATACTTGAAAGAAGTATCGTAAATGTGTTTTTATATGAGTTTTGCTTATATGATGTATGCTTAGCTTGGATTGTTGCTATAGTTGTCTTCCTTGATATGTTTGACTAAAGGTGAAGGTTCCCTTGTCTATGAGAAATAAGCTAAGGATGAGATCAAAAGATGATAAATATGTATGATGGCCTAAAGTGGTACTTAGTATGGGTGAGATTATGGGATCTTATCCATGCATTGCACAAGTATGCCTTGAGGTTACTTATGAAGTGATTCTCTTATGTTATGAAGATTTAAGTATTGGCTATGCTTATGAATATGATGTATCTCTTATGTTTATGGATTATGCCTTATGTTGACTAATGCTTATATTATGTCTATGTTGGTGATTCGCCTATGACTATGTTGTTATGCTAGCTATCATATTTAGTACCTGATTGTACTAACACATACTCTTGCCTACATTCTTATCAAATGTAGGGTCCGGTGATATTGAGTTCCATCCCCGTGGCTAGGTTCCTAGTAGAGCAAGGAGTGAAGACTTGGTGAGTCCTCATAACATCGAGGATTTGATCACCTTCCCTTTATGTCTTTATTTTATGTTTAGACTTTTGTATGGGATGCGTCCCAAAGATGTTCATGTTTTCGATGATTTGAGACAAAGTGTAATAGACTTCCGCTCGTTTTATAGAAGACTTTGATATTATGGAAAATGTTTTAAATTTCCGTATCATTTCTATGTACTTTATGTTATGATATGCTAAGGGGCTTGTATAAGGCCTCTCGGGGTCTTGTACGCCTTGTTACATCTAGGGGGTACCCCTGGGTTGTGACATGACCCATGCCCTCGGGGTACTCAGACTTCCCCCGATTTGGCCTAAATGGGCCAATTGACGTCTTTTGCCCTTAAGAATTACGTCAACCGCTCTATCATCAGGAAAATTTCGACAATTAGCACAATTCGGCGTTACTCAGACTTCACCCCGCTAGACCCATCACATATTAAACACAACCCAAGTAATTAAATCAATTATCGACACGGGAATTAATCATTTTACAACCAATTAATTACGAATTCATTTAAAGATGGGCAAACCAACAATCACACGATGATCAACACAACATTATCCACATATATCAACAACAAAGTATCAAAAGCATTTGATTTCAACCAACCATTTAGTTCGGGGTTCTGAAAACCAACCTTTTATGCCAAATTTTGTAAAGCTAGGAGGCAAAGTAATTCCAAAATCCTTTCTGAGCAAAGTTTCCAAACAAAATGAAAGTAAAGATGCTGGAATACGAAAAAATCTATTTTTGGTGTGCGAGTGCGGGAGTTGAAAAGGTGAGAAAGTGAAGGATTTTTGAATTTGAAACCATTTGGCCTTTTAAAACCTTTCAGTTCGCGCCCCAGTCGGCGAAGTAAGTCGAGCTCGCCGACCCACTCGGCGATCCACCGAGTCATACTTCAGCCCGCCGAGTTTTACAGAACCTCCAGCAAACCAGGTGGTTCCAACGGCGGTCCAAGTCGGGCTCGCCAACCTGTTCGGCGAGTCGCCGATTGAACTTTTGGCTCGCCTAGGTACCATTTTCTCAAAATTTTGACTTTTCAACCTGCACATTAAACACCCATTATTCAAACAACAGAAATAAAAGCAATAAAGCTTGGGTTTCCTCTCAAGAAGTGCCTTAGTTAACGTGGTGACACGACGTGGATACGCTTTCAAGGTTTGTTTTTCGGGTTGGCCAAGGTATCACTTGGTAGACCCGGGGTTTTGCCTTGGGTTCAAATGAGATGAAATTTGAAACCATTTGTGTTTCCAATTGCTTGATTGACACTGAGTGTGAGGTGACCATCTAATTAAGTGTAGAGACGTCCTTTTTCATTTCTTTCAAAACTTTGTCCGAACCTTCTACCTTATTGAGAATGCGTGAAAGCATGTCATCCGTACGAACATTCTCCGAGTCAGCCCTTGGTTCCTTAGGCTTTTGACGTTCATGGGGTGTGATGTATCTTTCCTTGTCACCATCCCTTTCCTTCCAAGCAGCATTACGGTCACGCCATTTTCTAGCACGGTCTCTCCATCCATCATCTCTATTCCAACCAGGATTTCCACCCGGCCTTGGATAGTTTGGACGAAAACCTCCTCCTTGATTTGCAAGGAAGTTCACTTCCTCATTATACAGCGCCTCAAAGTGTGCTTCATCGGGGTTTGCTCCACCAATACCAACAACATTTACACTCTTCGACCCACTACCCATCGCATTTTTCGACAATATATCCAGCTGGGTCATCATGTTGGCCATAATTTGGTCTCTCTCTTTATCCTTCTCGATCTGCTCTTTTGTCATTCTAAAGGTAAGAGGAGACACTCAGTCTTCACGAGTGTACCATGCTCTATTAATCTTGATCATTCCATCAAGGAGTTGAGATGCTACCTCGTAAGGTTGTTGCATTATACCTCCGGGAACAAGTTGATCAGCAACCCCTTTGTTCACCGAGTCAAGACTCCTATAAAAGTATTGTAACAGAACGCTGTTTGGGAGTCCGTGAGTCGGACATTGAAGTACCAACTTCTGAAATCTCAGCCACGTCTCGTGGATTGGTTCACCTTCTAAACGTTTAGAACCTTGAATACTATCTCTTAACGTCATCATTTTTGGCGGGGGAAAGTATGTCACATAGAAAGCCACGGTAAGCTCAGCCCAAGTAGTGATGGAATTCCTTAGGAGATAAGCTAGCCACTTGGTAGCTTCTCCCATTAAACAGAATGGGAACAACCAAAGACAGACTGATTCTTGTGAGATGTTCTTGAATGAGAACGAACCACAAACGTCTTGACGAAATTCTGAATATGCTCATGGGGATCCTCATGGGCCAGCCCTCCATACAATCCTTTCATTTGTAAGAGCTGAAGCATTGTGCTAGTGACATGAAAAATAACGTTTCCCTCAACAGGAGGTAGACGTATAGCCCCAACAACAACCAATTGAATCGGGTCATTAACATCGTTCAGATTTCCAATATCATCTTGGTGGCCAACTTGGCTACCATTACTCCCGTTCACACTCATTTCTTCCTCTGTTCAAACACAGTCAACGCAAACACAAAACAAAGTAATTCAATTCAACTACAACACAAGAACCTCACAATTTAAACTTCAATAATAGAATTCTAAACACCACTCCCCGGTAGCGGTACCATTTTTGATAAATGATCAACTACACCTCATCCAATACTAGGTGTAGGCGATCGTAATCTAGTATAATACCCAACAAAGAGTCAGAGTCGAACCCACAGGGAGCGGTACAAATTTGAAATCAGTTACGAAGTTACAAATGTGTTCTAATCGATGGTATGAGTAGAAATTATCGAATGCATTTACAGAAATCGAAAAGGGTGACGATAAATGTCAGGGGAATCAAAAAGATAGAGAGGAATTCTCGGGATGTGATCGATTATAGGCTAATTTTGCTATATGGGTAATTGGAATTTACTAAAGTTTGCTAGAACTCAGTGGGTAGGCTAGACTATAGGTGAAATAGTTTTATCTCGAACAACTATCATGATTCAATCGAGTTCTCTCGAACCTCGACAAGCTTAATAATAAGAACAACCCAAAACCTTAATTTATCTACTCTCTCGAGCTAGATAGGTAGAATTGAGTTTAGGATTCACTCTCTCGAGCTAGATAGGTAGAATTGAGTTTAGGATTCACTCTCTCGAGCTGAACCCATATCATCCCAATAACTACAATCATTAATCGAAATCCTTGGTTCTGAAAACTCTTTCTCAAGCAAGCCAGAACTCTAAATTAGAATTACATTTGAAACTACAATTCATAAATTCATACAGAGCTAACGATTAAACCCACTTCATTTAAGCATTTAAATCAGTAAATAACAATACCCATAAGCTAATTAAGCCATTAATCACACGATCACACCCCAAGAATTGGGGTTTTAGCTACACATCATAGAAA
>JAJONR010002179.1:0-63167 GCA_029582245.1 Solanum etuberosum
AGAAGTAGGTGTTACAAAATACTGAGCAAGTACAGAGCATGATTATTGATTCAAAGAATGCTGAAGACTTAAATCCCAAGAACAAAAATGGGGAGATGGATCAGAATGTTAACAATGATGAAGATATGATTAGATCATATAGTAAAGATCAAGCCCTCGATGATGGTAATGTTTTGGTATAAGAATATATTAGCAATGACATGGTGCAGGAGTTGGTTGGTAATTAATGAATTGGTGCAAGAGTCTTCTCGTAAACAAAATAGCCAAAAACAAGATCATGATCTGACACCTTGGTTGAAAAAACTGAAGAAGCGCAGAAATTAGAACTTTCCAGGGTCTAAAACATGTCTGCACTGAATTTCTTAGCATACTCTCAAAGATCTTATGGCTAAAGGAAGAAAGAAGCAGAAATAAAAAGGATCAGATCCCATAAATTGAAGCCCACACTCTCAATGTTGAATCAACTCAAAAAATTGAGAAAAAAAAGTAAAAGACAGAAAAGGAAGTGAACTCCATATTGAAGTTAATTCTTCTAACGGAATAATTGTCTTCATCTTTCAAGATCAACAACAGAAAGAACATCATAACCTCTGTGACAACGATTATTTCTCTCATATGGTAAAACGAAAAGGAAGAAACAAAAAGAATTATGAGAAGCAAAAAATAAAACAACAACCTTGCTAATAAAGCAAGAGATACAAAGATGTCTCCCCTCTAGTTTCCATGTTTAATGCTATATTATATAGAATATTAGAGGAGTGGGAACCAAAAATTCCTATCACATGTAAACAATCTGGTCAACATTAACAAGGTTGAATGTGTTGCTATTTTTGAACCTTCCATGAATATGAAAAAAATTGAAAGGTATCTGGGATATCATCATAGTATATCCAATTCTAATGGACAAATTTGGATTCTTTGTCTGGGAATTTGAACACTATATTGATCAGTAACTCTGAGAAGCAAATTACTATTAAAGTGCAACACACTTGTATTGGAGAACACATGTGCTTTACTGCTGTTTATGCTAAATGCACATCCTCTAAGAGGAAACATTCATGGAGGGGTCTTGAAAGAGTTCACCAGTTGATACAAGAACCTTGGGGTATTAGGGTGACTTCAATGTTATCTTGCATACTGATGAAAAGCTGGGAGGGAGACCGCACAGAATCTCCAAAAGTTCTAATTTTAGTCTGTATATGGATGATTGTGAAGTATCTAACTTGGGTTTGGTTGGTCCCGAATATACTTGGTACAATAATTGGAGACCAAGGAAGAGGATATGGAAAATATTAGACAGGGCCTTCATTAATGATGAGTGGGTTTAGTGCTATCAATCCAATGTTATCTAACATCTTTCAAGATCGTGATCTGATCACAATCCCCTTTTACTCAAGTATCATAACAACTCTCAAAATGGTATCAAATATTTAAATTTTTTGGATTTTTGGGTTGATCAACCTTCCTTCAGAAAAGTGGTGTAAGATGTTTGGAATACTCATATTACATGTAATCCTATGTGGAGGTTACAAAAGAAACTCAAACTTCTGAGCAAGAAACTCGGTCAATGGTCAAGAAAAGTGATAGGAAACGTCTTTGATCACGTCTGTGAATGGGATAATAACATGATTGATTTAAAAAAATATTATATCTGAAAAAATAATGAGCAGAACAGGGAAGACCTTAATTAGAGCCGAGCTGAATACATAAGATGGATGAGCATGCAAGATAATATCTTGAAGCAGAACTCTCAAGACACTCGGTTTGAAGAGGGTGACTATAATACAAAGTACTTCCATAGCTTGATTAGGGAGAAGAGAAGAAACTTACAACTACACAAAATAAAAAAATCACTAGAAAAAGGTGCGTTCAAGGTATTGACAAAATCGCCAAAGCTTCTACCCATTTGAACATCTCTTTAATATTTCTCACCATTTTATTGATCACACCATCTTTGATTTTATAACCTCATGCATTAGTGTAGATCATAACAATTTCTTAATTGTCATGCCTAATTTACAAGAGATTAAATCTGTTGTTTTCAGAATGAGTGCATCAAGTGTTGTTGGCCCAAATGGCTACACTGAAACGCTTTTCCATAAATATTGGAACATCATTCAAAATGACATAAAGTACTTTGTCCAAAATTTCTTTCAAGGGAACAATCTGACCAAATACTATACCCATACTTGTTTGGTTCTTATACCTAAGACAAACTCTCCTAATTGCTTCTCTGACCTTCGACCTATAAGTCTAAGGAATTTCACCTCCAAGATCATCTCCAAGATCCTTTCCAACAGGTTGAATCCTTTTCTTGATTAGATGATTTCTCATAATCAAAGTAGATCCATAAAAGAAAGATTGGTCACTGAGAATGTTCTCTTGACTCAAGAAATCTTAAAGATGAAGGTTGTATAGGACTCAAAAAATATGGAGGAAATATCGAACACACTCACACTAAAGAGATGGTGGAGATTTAGAACCTATCCTTATCTTTGGGCTGATTTCCTTAAGAACAAATATTGTACAAGATCTGACCCCGTGAATAAAGTTCATACATCTGCGGATTATAATGTTTGGAGAAGTTTGATGAAAATCAAGAAAAAAGTTGAGCCTCACATTCTCTGGAAGATTCAAGATGGTAATTATAGCACTTAGTGGGACAACTTGATAGGTAAAAGGGCCTTAGCTAATCTAGTTCAACGCCCAGATATGTCTAATAGAACTCTTGTTAACCACTTCTTTACTAATGACTCTTGGAATTTAACAATCTTAGTAATCTAATTCCTAATATTATTATTCAACTGATTAACACCATTTCTAGAGGAAATCAATTTTTTTCTAACTTTCCTATATTGAACCCCTCTGAGGATGGTCAATTTTCAAACAACTATGCCTGGTATGTTCTTAGAACCCCCAACGCAGAGTGACTTATTTCTTGCTAACATCTGGCATAAAAGGTTCCTTTCAAAATATATTTGTTAAAAGAAAGCTTCATTTCGATGATGTGATTGATAGACTGAGAATTAATCAGGTTACAATTGTTGTTTCTGTTATAGGACCACACATGATGAGACAATGCACCATTCCTTTTCTTAAGGTGATGCAGCCACAAAGATCTAGAATGCAATTAGCAACCCCATGGGAATACAATATACTAACCAGCCTCTAATCACCATATTCAAGAACTGATGGAACACAAATGCTACTAATGTTGTACACAAAACACTTCTTCAAATTACTCCCATTTTCATACGTTGGGAAATCTTGAAGCAAAGATATGCTTGTAGATATGGAAATCAAAGGAAGATTTTGCACAACAACATGGAATATCATATCATTTGGCACATAAAAGCAATACTTTCAAAGACTGTCCAAAACATAAATTGCATTATTGTGTCACATTGTGAAAAGGTTGAAACCTACTAAAAAATGGATTCATGTTATTTGAAAAAACACTTAAGAAGGCACGGTTAAGATCAATACTGATGGGAGCTATATACATGATAGTGGTAGAGCTGGTTTTGGTGGTATAATTAGGGATAGCAGTGGTTATTTGATCATGATTTTCTCCCCAGTTGTTCCTTGTATTTGCAGTAATATAGCAGAAGCTTTGGCTGTAGACTTGGAAATGAAATGGTGTTGTCTTCAAATATACACTAATTTTATTTTGAAACTTGATTCACTAGTTATTGCAAACATGGTGATCAATGTAGGCTCCACTAACTTGAAACTGAAACACATTATGCAAAATTGTCTACTTGAAATATATGCATAGTGTGAAAGTGGGTCGGAAACAAAGTGTTGACTTTCCTGCAAAAGTGGCTTCCACTTCTTCGCAGAATAGCATGTTCCACTCACACATCCAGTAACCAAGACAAGCTTAGGAATTGGTTCAACTCGATAAGAGGCAAATTCCTAGCATTAGAACAAAAGTTCATACGGCAAACTTTACATTAGCTAGTTAGTCTGTACATAGTTGTTGAGCAGGAAATTGTATTTTTCTGCTTTATGGTTTTTTCAGTGATATTATTTCACTACCTTTTTTGGCTTGACAATGTTGTATTGAGGTTTGGCTTTGTCCCCTTCTGCACATTTTTTGTTGAATACAATATGACCCAGACACTATTCTTGGTAATTAAATATAAAAAGGAATGATATCTCATTCGGCCACTAATTAAAAGTAGTTCTGAGAGTTCAACATTAAATCAAATTGCAAAAATAAATACAAAGACAAGTCTCTAGTTCATAACAGAGGGCCCACAACACTTCCAACCACCAAAAAGAAAAAAAAGTTATGGTCTTCAGGCACTAGAAACCTTGAGAAAGTAAAACAACAAATTATTATATCTGCTCAAAGGTCCAAAAATTCTTGAAAACAAAATTGTAAGGCATCATGATAGAGGTGGATCATATAGGGCATCAGAGAGACCCACAGAGTCATCACAACGGAGCCATCCTCTTCATTTCTGGATAGGGATTGCTCTTGGGATTCTCTCACAAAATTAGTAGCGGTTTCAACTTCAGTAATAGCCAAAGGAAGATCAAGGTCTCTATCTTGGATATCATGAAGGGTGTCCGCCTGGGTATTTAAGGTAACCCAATTTCTGTACAACTTGACCAAATAGTTATCAGTGTTATCCCTTAATCACAATACTTTGAGCTTACTTTAAATCAAACTTTGTCCATCGCATCCTTATAACATAATTGTTGAACTAATACCAAATCAGCCTCTAGCTTGGCTTTCCTTTCTTGCAAGGTATCGTGTGTGGAGTAAAGATGAAAATATTCATTATCCATTATAGAGAACAGTCCTTGTAGCTCGTTGTTGACTGTGGTAAGAATGGATAATGCAACTTACTTCTCCTTTTTTTGTGGTCGAATCTCTTGGAGTAATTGGCCATGGAGGTTCTAGTTTACTACAGAATCTCATTGCTAGCTTGGATCCCTGCAATCTTTGATCGAAGATAACTTGCCTCAGCCTAGAGCACAGTCATTGCAGATTTTAGATGCTCGACATTGATGAAATGGGACATAACATTATACGTGATCACCTCTATCTATTAAGTAAGGCGAGCACCACTAATAATCTAATTTTCATGAACACTTTAATAACTATCTTTTTTTGCATTAACTTATAGATTTACCTATTTGCCATCTCTACCTAAAAAAAGGGCAAATAACCAAACCCATATTGTTATTGCCCATTCCACTAATGTCGAGCATCTAAAATCTGCCCATGATGTGCTTCAGGACAAGGTAAGTTATTTCCGATCAAAGAATGAAAGGCTCCAAGCGGACAATTAAATTTTGTAGTTTACTAGCTAGAACTTCCCTAGACCAACGACTCCAAGAGATTCAATGAGAGTAAAAGGAGAAGGAAGTTGCATTTTTAAGGAGTTATACTGTGAGTTTTAAACAGTCTATGGAACAATGTTCATTTTTTAAAGTCAAATATTGTATCACAACATATTAAAATATTGTAAAGGAAAAATTTATTACCATTTAATTCTATACATGGTATAGATTTATATATCTAGATTACTTTATTTGATCTATCTCTAATGAGATAGATCTGTTAAAATTTGGGATATCATACAGTCTGAAATTTTGGGTTGTTAACACTTTTAAAATTTAATCACTTCCAAAGATAACCTAGTTGACAAGTGTAAAAAAGAATAAGGAGCAATAAAATTAATTTTAAAGATTATAGGTATATTTTTATCAACTTCTTAAATAGTTTCAGCAAAACTAGCTATTAATCATGCATGCATGCAAGAATACGGAAATTTTACACATTTACCAATATTAGAAACATACATCGTTAATACCGACCTAGAACATATTCCAAACTTGAGTATAAAAATAAGTATATTAAGCCACATGAGCATACAGAAGCTATCATATAAATAAGAAAGGAAGAAAACCATCATACGTATATACATCAGAGTATTCCCTTAGGGTCATTAGAACTGCTTTAATAAAAAAAATTCTAATTTATATTAGCAAATAAAAACTTTTACCAAAAAGTTTAGGGTACAACATCATCTTTAATATTCAAGCATGGCGGTCAACACAGAATCTAAGTAGAATTGGGCATGAAGCACAAAATAAGCTCACACAGTATAAATATAGGTCATATCTAAATGGAGTAAGAGGAATAAGAAAAAATGAGGAAGACGAACATGTGGTCCCATTGAAAACTCCTTACAGCTACCTCTATCAACTCCAAGCATCGTTGGGAAACCCATTACCTCCTAATCAAAGGCAGAGGAAGGTCAAATGACAAGGAACGACAAGAAAGAACAATTACCTCTCAGTAGCGAATGCACTTGTATGAGCTGTAGAAAACAGAGAAGGAGAGGTACAAGACAGAAATAGATCCACAAAAGTAGGCGGTGAAGTGTAAGCTTCCAGCGTCTTTCAGTAGGAAACGTCGTGAGGACAAGAATGAAAAAGGAAAATGAGAAAGAGGCGGATGTTGTTAGGTTATTTTTCCTATTATACATAGAGGGTTCGGTGTGGGCTGGGCTTATTATTTTCAGATTTTTTCATTTTTATTTAGTTTTTGGTTGAATTGGCTAGAAAGATATGTAGATTGATTAACATTGAATAAATTGGCCCAACATACCACAAAAAATTTGAAGGATAAAAAGAGTTCTTTAACGCCCACAAATATAAAGGAAAAAAAAAAGACTATAATATGAATAAAAATGACTTTATTAATCCAGGAAAAATTATAAATAGTTATAGAAGTTAACTCAAGGAATTATATAAATATATTTCAAATCAAGAAATATAGTTATAGAAGATAACTCTACGAAATATTTCAAATCAAGTTTAGTAATTATAGAAGACAACTCAACGAAATATTTAATGTCAAGTAGAATATGCACTGTAATTGAAATTAAATTTTGAATGCTATTAGTTAGCACTTCTGTGGGTTATAATATAGGGAAAAAATTCAAATATATCATCAAACTTTGAAAAAAGACTCATCTATATTGTCTTTTAAAAGTTAAGCTAATATATGCTATTGTCGTTCAACAAATTATCCATTTATGCCATTATATTTATCAAAAAATATATATCTAATTTTGCAATATCTTTTTTTCTATTTCGTCTCTTATTAGAAGCCCATGTCACCAAATATAAATATTTCCACCCTTTAACCCATTTTAAATTAATACCCGGGTTACGTTAGTCAAATGGGTAAAAGCATAGGCAGCTTTAATTTGGAGACGTGGACCTCTAATAAGAGGGCACGTGGAAAAATAGTTTTGCAAAACCACCTATTTTCCATTAAAAATTAATGACATAAATGGGAACTTTATTGAATGACAATGGCATAGATGAATCTAACTTTCAACGGAGGACATAGATGAGCATTCTCAATGTTTGATAACATATTTTACCTATCATTAAAAGTTTAGATTTTAGCACATAGATCCAAGGTTATAGCATATAACCTCTTTAGGTATAGGAGAAGGTAACAAACATAATCAAATGTAATTAGGTGAATATAATAACGCAAACACCAAGAACTAAGAAAATACTAACATCACTAAGAACAAAATTGATATTGGCAAAAATGAAGATCTAGAAATACCTGACAATACTTAAGTCTTTGAGGTTGATGATAAAATTTCTATGACTAGGAGAACCACAAAAAGAAAGAAGCTCCCTAAAAAGAGATTTGAAGTTGCTTTCAAGCCAGCTTTCATACAACAAGAAAGAAGAAATAGAGTCGAGAAAAAAAACAAAGGAGAAGTAGGTGTTACAAAATACTGATCAAGGACAGAGCATGATTATTGATTCAAAGAATGCTGAAAACTTAAATCCCAAGAACAAAAATAGGGAGATGGATCAGAATGTTAACAATGATGAAGATATGATCAGATCATATAGTAAAGATCAAGCCCTCAATGATGGTGATGTTTAGGTATAAGAATCTATTAGCAATGACATGGTGCAGGAGTTGGTTGGTAATTAATGAATTGGTGCGAGAGTCTTCTCGAAAACAAAATAGCCCAAAACAAGATCATGATCTGACACCTTGGTTGAAAAAGCTAAAGAAGAGCAGAAATTTGAACTTTCCAGGGTCAAAAATATGCCTGCACTGAATTTGTTAGCATATTCTCAAAGATCTTATGGCCAGAGGAAAAAAGAAACATAAATAAAAGAGATCAGATCCCATAAATTGAAGCCCACACTCTCAATGTTGAATCAACTCAAAAATTGAGAAAAAAAAGTAAAAATCAGAAAAGGAAGTGAGGTCCATATTGAAGTTAATTCTTCTAACGGAATAATTGTCTTCATCTTTCAAGATCAACAACAGAAAGAACATCATAACCCCGGTGACAACGATTGTTTCTCTCCTAAGGTAAAGGAAAAGGAAGAAACAAAAATAATTATAAGAAGTAAAAAAGAAAACAACAACCTTGCTAATAAAGCAAGAGATACATGTACTTTACTGCTGTTTATACTAAATGCACATCCTCTAAGAGGAAACACTCATGGAGGGGTCTTGAAAGAGTTCACTAGTTGATACAAGAACCTTGGGGTATCAGGGTGACTTCAACGTTATCTTGCGTATTAATGAAAAGCTGGGAAGGAGACTGCAGAGAATCTCAAAAGTTCTAATTTTAGTCTGTATATGGATGATTGTGAAGTATCTAACTTGGGTTTGGTTGGTCCCGAATATACTTGGTACAATAATTGGAGACCAAGGAAGAGGATATGGAAAAGATTAGACAGGGCCTTCATTAATTATGAGTTGGTTCAATGCTTTCAATCCAATGTTATCTAACATCTTTCAAGATCATGATCTGATCACAGTCCCCTTTTACTCAAGTATCATAACAACTCTCAAAATGGTATCAAATATTTAATTTTTTTGGATTTTTGGGTTGATCAACCTTCCTTCAGACAAGTGGTGTAAGATGTTTGGAATACTCATATTACATGTAATCTTATGTGGAGGTTACAAAAGAAACTCAAACTTCTGAGCAACAAACTAGGTCAATGGTCAAGAAAAGTGATAGGAGATGTCTTTGATCACGTCTATGAATGGGATAATAAGATGATTGATTAAGACAAATATTATATCAGAAAAAATAATGAGCAGAACAGGGAAGACCTTAATTAGAGCCGAGCTGAATACATAAGATGGATGAGCATGCAAAATAATATTTTGAAGCAGAACTCTCAAGCCACTAGGTTTGAAGAGGGTGACTTTAATACAAAGTACTTCCATAGCTTGATTAGGGACAAGAGAAGAAGGCTTCAACTACACAGAATAAAAAAATCACTAGAAAAAGGTGCGTTCAAGGTAATGACAAGATCGCCAAAGCTTCTACCCATTTGACCATCTCTTTAATATTTCTCACCATTTTATTGATCACACCATCTTTGATTTTATCACCCCATGAATTACTGTAGATGATAAAAAATTCCTAATTTTCATGCCTGACTTACAAGAGATTAAATCTGTTGTTTTCAGTATGAGTGCATCTAGTGTTGTCGGCCCAAATGGCTAAGCTGAAACGTTTTTCCATAAATATTGGAACATCATTCAAAATGACATAAAGGACTTTGTCCAAAATTTCTTTCAAGGGAATAATCTGACCAAATACTATACTCATGCTTTTTTTATTCTTATACCTAAGACAAACTCTCTTAATTGCTTCTCTAACGTTCGACCTATAAGTCTAAGGAATTTCACCTCCAAGATCATCTCTAAGATCCTTTCCAACAGGTTGAATCATTTTCTTGATAAAATGATTTCTCATAATCAAGGTAGATCCATAAAAGAAAGATTGGTCACTGAGAATGTTCTCTTGACTCAAGAAACCTCTCAAGGCATCAATAAACACAACAAAGGGGGTAACATGATTATGAAGTTTGATATGGATAAAGCCTATGACAGGATGTCATGGGATTTTATGATTGTTGTCATGAAAAAATTTGGCTTCTCTAATGAATGGCTCAATATTATTATAAGGATTATTAGTATTGTGTGGTATTCTATTTTAATAAATGGAAATAGAGTTGGTTTATCACCTCAACTCAAGGTATAAAGCAAGAGGACCTTTGTCCCCATCTTTGTTCATCATTGGTTTTGAAATACTTACTAGACTGCTCAACAACCTCATCTATAAATCTTTTTTTTTTCTTTCAGCATGAACCCCACTGGTCCTATCATTAATCATCTATCTTATGCAGATGATATAGTGATTTTCAGTGGTGGCAATATCATGTCTATAAAACTAATTCAGAAACAGATTAGGAGGTATTATAAAGCATCAAGGCAAAAGTCAATAAGGACAAAAGTTTTTTCATCACTACTGCTAACACATCTGCTCATAGAATCAATAGAATGAGAAGAATGTCAGGTTACATAGACAAGAGCTTTACTTTCACCCACTAGGGATGTCCCATTTACAATGGAAGAGAAAAGATGTCCTAACCCAAGGTAGCCCCTAGGCATAGCATGGCGTATAGGACCCCGATAGACCCCATACAAGCCACTTAGCATTCATAACATAAGAAATAGACAACGAGATATAAAAGACAGTTTCAATGTATCAAAGTTTTATAAAGAAAAGCGAAAGTTCTAACATCGTCTCAATAGCCATCTAGTACATAAGAATGAAATTTGGGCCTAGCCCGTACATCATGTTCAAAACTAAAAATAAGAAAGAACTAAAGACAATGAAGATCTGTTCCTCGAAGCATGAGGACTCACCGAAGCTTGGAATCTCATCAATAAACTCTAGCCATGAAAATGGGAAATGTACACAAGAGTATGCGTTAGTACAAAATATGTACCAAGTATGATAGCCATGCATAAAACATTTTAAAACATACTTAAAAGAGATACCTTAATGAAATGCAATGACCAAGCTAAAACATGAGATAAGAGGGTTAGAAAACATGAGTCATAAAACATGGTCAATGCACATAGTCATCATCTTAACATGCATGAGATACTTCCTTGAAGTAACCTTAGTTCATCATATTGTCCTTACATCATATGACATGGGTAATTGTCTCTTGTCTTTCTATTAGATATCATGGGTAATCACCTCTTGCCTCATCATTAGAATAGCTCCTTAACATTGGTTCATTTTGGGTGAGAAATCCTTTCAACCCTAAGAACCCTTATCATGTGAGAAAATCTTTCACAATTCATGCTTACATGTGTATATGATAAATCCTTTCAACAAAACAATAATAGCAACATCATTGATACTTCAATCTCAAAGCATCCTTAAAATATTTACATAGATTCCATGAGAACATGCTTGATTTCATAGACTTCTCTTTCATAATCCAAAACCCACATTATAAACTCATAACTTGGAAAACATGGGGAGTACATGGGTTCATGGGGAATCATCATAAAAATATGAGACTAACTTAATTCATGCATAAGAGATCATAATTCAATAAATTAGATCAATAATTAAAGGAACCCATAACATTGAAGAAAACCCTAACTCAATTGGGGAATTTGAACTTTGAAAATTGGAGAAGTTGGGAACTCCATGGATGAAAAGCTTCCATGGATGAAAACTATCATACCTCAATGTCAATTGCTTAACTTCAATAGAGGAATTGGAGAGTTGACTTGGAACCCTAGGTTGAACCCTTCTTCTTCAAGCTTTCCTAGAGAAAGAAATATTTTGATAGAAAGACTTGTTCTTCTTTTGTAAATTTGAGAGAATGACTTGAATGGGTTGATTTTAGGGTTAAAATAGCTTATATAGGGGTTCTAGGTAACGGCAAAATGACATAGTATCAAGATGAAATAATTAGGAAAAGACCCAACTACCCCTGACTTACAACTGATGTGAGCCCCCAGATGGAGGGCTTCACAAGCCGTCTAGGGGTTCACGAGCCGTCTGGGCAGTCGTGGTCCCTAGACCAGTGGCTAGGCAAGTCTTGAACCTCCACATGCCGACCTTCACAGGTCGCCTAGCTCTTCACGACCCATCTAGGGGCTCGTGGGAGGAAGCTGGCCTTGAGGTGGATTCTGCCTCCCTTCCACGCCCACAACTACGGGGCGTGAGGCTCTCCACGAGCTGCTTAAGGGCTCGTGGGAGGGGAGCCCATCTTGGCCACACACTAGAAGGTAGCTACGAGCACCACCACGAACCGTGGTGCCCTTCACGGCCCGTGAAGGGCTCCATGAAGTGTGTCATGGCTCAGTTATGGGCTGGTGACCTTCCACTTGGCTCCTTTTCTAGACTTCTAGATTCCGAGGTGTTACAAAAGATTTGTTATTTTGAAGGCATACTAGAAAAATTGTAAAAAATTGAATGGTTGGCAAAGTAGGATGCTCTCCTACGGAGGAAGAACGACTTTTATCTAGAATGTACTACAGTCTATGACCTTTTACACACTCTCAGCTATGAATCATCCTAAAGGGATTTTAGACCTCATGGAGAAACAATTTGCAAACTACCTTTGGCGATCCAAGGAAGTAAAGAATAAATACCGCTTGGTTGCTTGGAACAAGATGTGTTATCTTAAAGATGAGGGTTGTATAGGACTCGAAAAATATGGAGGAAATATCGAACACACTCACACTAAAGAGATGGTGGAGATTTAGAACCTATCCTTCTCTTTGGGCTGGTTTCCTTAAGAACAAATATTTTACAAGATCTCACCCCGTGAGAAAAGTTGTCACGCCCCGAAGCTACCCCCTTGACCTAAACATGGGACCTAGGATCACGAGTGACCCCAAGCTAACCCTGAGCTAGCATATCATAAGCATACTTAAAAGAAATATTGTGCGGAAGCTTAAAACATGAAATAAACTAAATGATGGGGAGTACCCAATCTACGTCTGAATATATAAATACTGGAAAAGAGTTTAGAACACTGAACTATAACTCAAAAGCTAAAGCTGAGTCTGTCTATGTCTGAAATAAGTCTCTAACTGACTAGAGATGCTAGGACATGTCCCCAGCTAACTCTATTAAAACTGAAACTAAAATAAAAGACTGAAATAGGAACCATGTCTATCATCCTCGAAGAATGAGGACTCACCACTATAGCTGCTAAACTGGAGATCAGGAACTGATCTATGCGTGATCTGGATGCTAAGTACCTGAACCTACATCATGAAAGGATGTAGCGCAGAGTATGCGTCAGTACTTGGGATGTACTGAGCATGCAGGATAGGATAAAGCTGAACAAAACATACTAAGTAGTAATATAATCTGAACATGATGGAAAATACTGAAAGCATACTGAGATGAACTGAACTGAATACAATGACCAAGTACATGACATGCTGAGACTGTATACTGAAATATAACTGAGAACCTGGTCAAATACAATGAAGTCTGACTGTAGGAGCTACTAATAACCGACATAAAACCACGTGAGCTAAACGTGGAGTCCGATGTATACGCCTCATCGAGAGGACCCAATATACCCTGCCAGAGGTATAGAGGCATGACTGGCGTGATCACTAAATGTAATGCCCCCAGAGGGGACTTATAAACCTACGGGGGCAGATAGTTCTTGGACCATACGGGTACGTTGAACCCTAGTCCACTCGGTCTAAGCCTACTCCCAATTAGAAATGTGAACAATATAACATAACTGAATTATACTGGATAGCTCATTATTCTTACATGCTAACTGAGAATGCGACATTTATAACTGACAATGAAACATTCAAAAGCTGAAGCATGTATATCTGTTTAAACTGGCCTAGCTAGTGTAATTCATGAACTAAACGAATCTACACCACTAGGGTTCTGAATTTCATGCAAGGAACTAAGCAACGATGTTACAACGACATGCTAATCTGATTTGGAACATTTTAACAGCTAAATCACAACAATTACTAAAGTTCAAGAAACCCTAGGTCTAGAAAATATGAAGGGAATCAAGATTCTGACTGAATTCTAGGGACCTAGTGGATGAAAGGAACCCACTAGTGAAATCCCATATACCTGGTGACGAAATTCACGGAGAAATCTTTCGATTTCGGGGCTGGAACTGAAGAAAACTTAATGCGTTCTTGGAAGGGTTTGGTCAACTCTTTTTTCTTCTTTTGCTCTAAGTTCTGATTGATTTTGGAGAATAATCGATTGGGGAAAGATCTGATTAAGTTATTAAGCTTGAACTGACCAAAACGACGTAGTTTAGGAGTTAAACGACGTAGTTTAGATGACCAATGCATGAGAAAAAGATCAAAACGACCCCAACTTAAAATATATCGGGGCCATCGATGGGACTGACCGATGGACCATGGACTGACCGACAGTCCGTCCTAGCAGGCATCATTTGGCATTTGGGACTAAGTTCTGAGGACCACGATCCACGGACCTGGACCACGGACTGTGGTCTGACCTACGGTCCGTAGGTTCGGCCGTGGGTCATGCCTTTTCTGAAATTTCTGGGTGGAGTTGAGGTGACCAACCACGGACCCCACTTATGGTCTGTGGTTCAACCTATGGTCAGTAGGTGGCTTCCGTCGGTGGCACCTACAACTTCTGAAAACCTGCAATTTGGTCTTTCTTAAATCCGGGGTGTTACATTATCTCCTCCTTGGGAACATTCGTCCTCGAATGAAGTCTAAACTAGCTGAATGTGGAGAGAAAGAGCTGCAATCCCTACCACTAAGTACTAGAAACTGATATCTAACTAAACTGAGTTCCAAGAATATGCAAATATACTAAAAATGCAAGAACAACTGAAGGAACATGATACTAAGACTGAATTTACGTAAGAGTAAGCTAAGAGGCTGGAGAGGAACTATTACCTAAAGCTGAAACGGAATCGGAAGGAAAGAGGTGAGGATAGTTGGCCTTCATGGCTGCTTCTGCTTCCCAAGTAGCTCCCTCTACGGACTGACACCTCCACAAAACCTTCACTGAAACGACTTCTTTATTTCTCAACCTACGAACCTGACGGTCAAGGATTTCAACTGGCACTTCTTCATAAGTGAGACTATCCTTCACAGCCACACTCTCTTATGGTACTATGGATGCTGGATCACCCACACACTTCTTTAATAAGGAAATGTGAAAGACTGGATGTACCGCTGCTAGTTCTAATGGCAACTCTAACTCATAAGCCACATTACCAACCCTTTTCAGGATTCTGTAAGGACCTATATATCTAGGACTGAGCTTCCCTTTCTTGCCAAATCTCATCACCCCTTTCATAGGTAACACTTTCAGGAAAACTCAATCATCGATTTCGAACTCTAAGTCCTTTCTCCTTACATCTACATAGGACTTCCGACGACTCTGAGCTGTCTTAATCCTATCTCTGATGAGCTGAACTTTTTTCCATAGCTTCATGAACCGAATCTAGCCCAATCAATGGTGTTTCACCTACTTCAAACCAACCAACTGGAGATCTACATCTACTCCCATAAGGGGCAATCTGAATGCTGGAATGGTAGCTATTATTATAGGCGAACTCTATGAGATGTAGGTTATCTTCTCAAATGCCCTTGAAATCAACCACGCAATCTCTCAACATGTCCTCTAAGGTTTGAATGGTACGCTCTGCCTGACCATCTGTCTGTGGATGAAATGTTGTGCTGAGATTTACCTGAGTACCAAGACCTTTCTGAAACAATTTCCATAAATGAGAGGTAAACTGAGGATCTCTATCTGAGATGATAGACAAGGGAAACCCATGCAACCTGACTATCTCATTAATGTAGAGTTTGGTGTAGTCCTTTGCTGAATCTGTAGTCTTGACAACCAAAAAGTGAGTGGACTGAGTCACTCTGTCGACTATCACCCAAATGGAGTCATGTTGTCTGCGAGTATGAGGTAAACATGTAATGAAGTCCATCTTTATCACTTCCCACTTCCATGTAGGAATGTTAATCTCTTGAGTCATACCTCTTGGTTTCTGATGTTCTATCTTAACTTGCTGATAATTAGGACACTTAGCCACAAAATCTGCAATGTCCCTTTTCATGCCATTCCACCAAAAGACTTCCCATAGGTCACGGTACATCTTAGTGGCACCTGGATGAATGGAATATCTAGAGTTATGAGCCTCTGTAAGGATTTGCTGCCTCAACTCACCCACTATAGGAACATACAAGTGACCCTGGTAACGAAGCACACCATCTCCCCCTTGGGAGAAAACCTCTACTTTCTGCTGATCAACTGCACCTTTCAACTGAAGCAATATAGGATCACTATCTTGTTTTTCCTTAACCTCCACTACCAATGAAGATTCTGGTCTATTATGAACTATCACACCACCATCTACCATGTCCATAAGACCAACTCCTAAGCGAGCAAGTCGGTGAACATCTTTTGATAATTCCTTCTTTTCTACCTCAACATGTGCTACACTACCCATAGCTAATCTGCTAAGAGCATCAGCTACTACATTGGCCTTACCCGGATGGTAAATCACATTCATGTCATAGTCCTTGAGGAACTCAAGCCATCTCCTCTGACAAAGATTCAAGTCTTTCTGGGTGAACACATATTGAAGGCTCTTATGATCTATGAATACATCAACATGAACACCGTACAAGTAGTGTCTCCAAATCTTTAGGGCAAATACTACAGCTGCAAGCTCGAGGTCATGAGTCGGGTAGTTCTTCTCATGAACTTTAAGCTGTCTAGAAACATAAGCTATGACCTTACCTCGCTGCATCAATACACTACCTAGGCCGACTCTGGATGCATCACAATAAATTACATAACCGTCTGAACCATCTAGTAGAGTCAAGACCAGAGCTGTAGTCAACCTAGTCTTCAGTTCTGAGAAGCTTTTCTCACATTCATCTGACCACTGAAATTTGACCTTCTTCTGAGTCAACTTAGTCAATGGGGATACTATGGATGAAAATCCTTCAACAAACTTCCTATAATAACCGGCCAAACCCAAGAAACTTCTGATATCTGTTGTGGAGGTCGGTCTAGGCCATTGCTTCACTGCCTCTATTTTCTGAGAATCCACTTGAATTCCTTCTCTAGATACCACATGACCAAGGAAATCGGCAGACTGTAACCAGAATTCACATTTGCTGAACTTAGCGAATAACTGGCGATCCTTGAGAGTTTGCAGAACAACTCTCAGATGAGTCGCATGCTCCTCCTCACTCCGAGAATAAATGAGGATATCATCAATAAAGACAATAACGAATAAGTCAAAATACTATTTGAACACCCTGTTCATTAATTCCATGAAAGCTGCAGGAGCATTTGTAAGTCCAAAAGACAAAACTACAAATTCATAATGACCATACCGAGTTCTAAAAGTTGTCTTCAAAATTTCACTACCTCTGACTCTGAGCTGATAATAGTCGGATCTGAGGTCTATCTTAAAAAAGAAACTAGCACCCTGAAGTTGGTTGAACAAGTCATTAATCCTTGGGATGAGATACTTATTCTTGATTGTGATTTTGTTCAACTGTCGATAGTCGATGCACATTCTGAGAGAACCATTTTTCTTTTTATCGAACAACACTGGAGCACCCCATGGAGAGATACTAGGTCTGATGAAGCTCTTATCTAGAAGGTCTTTCAACTGCTCTTTCAATTTCTTAAGCTCGGCTGGAGCCATGTTGAGTCTGAGATTTAGACTCATTTAGGGCTTTATTTGTATAGGTTTAGTGTCCTCAAATGCTTATTTTGTGCCTATAACTGATGTAAAACCCTTGAATTTCAGGATTATAGATTGATGAATAAAGCAAGGACACTAAGTTGTAAAAAGGAACAAAGTGAGCTAAAAGAATGAAGAAAAGAAAGCCTGGTGATCGCCAAGTCCACTTGGCGAGTCGCCGAATGGCCATTTGACCACCTAAAGTTCCAGTGTGCTAAGTTCTGAGGGTAAAAATCAAGTTGGCGAGAGAAAGGAGCAGTCGGTGGATCACCGAGTGGTTCCGCGATGCAGTGTTGGATCCCCCAAATTTATAGACCTTGAGGATGCTGAATGCCAAGGCAGAAGGGCGATTGAAGTGACCAAAGGACAGATCGCCGAGTGGTTTGGCGAGCCCGACTTACTTCACCGAGTGACTCATCGCAGTACATTTTTGGTGACTATAAATACGTCTTTGAATATTTAGTTTAAAGGAATTTTTCATATCAATTCGTAGATTAGAGTTTATTTTTGAGTTTTGAACTGAAGAGACAGTTTTCTTTAGTTTTTCCTAAGCTTTGAAGAATTGAAGTTTTTCACTTTTGAGAAATTGGAAGTGGGTCTTTGATATTCTTCGAATTGGAATATTGTAAGGATAAATCAATCTTACCCAGTTGATGGAAACTCAATTAGGTAACGATTTTTATCTTTTTATAATGTCTAGCTAAAACTCCAATTCTTAGGGTATGATTATGTGATTATGGGCTGATTTTGCTTATGGGTGTTGCTAATTGTTAGTTTATTTGCTATTTAAAAATGAGTTCAATAATTTATTGAGGATTAATTCAAGAATTGTAGTTGCAAATGCGATTCTACCTTTGTGTTCTTGGCTTGCTCGAGAGAGAGATTTTATAACTAAGGTGTTTGATTGATGGTGTGTGGGTATTGGGTTGACCTGGGTTCAACTCAAGAGAGTGAATCCTAAACCCTTTTCCACACATTCAGTTCGAGAGAGTGAATGGACTAAGGTGTGGGTTGTTCTTATTTTGCATGTTTTTGATGTTCGAGAGAAATCAACTTGATTCGGGGTAAATTGTTTGAGGGAAAATTTATCTTCTCTATAGCCTAGCTTACTCAATAATATTTAGCCATTTTCTAATAGTTGCAATTACCCATTCGCCTATAATAGCCTATAATTGAATCACATCCCAAGAACCCGTCTCATTATTGATATTTCGTATTGTTTGCTGTTGTTTGTAGTTGATAATTTCAAAACCAAAACACCCATTTGACATTAATGTCACCCCCTGATTTGAATGATGTTTTTATTCGATCATTTTTATTCCTATGACTGATTTGAGCATATTTGTACTTCCCTATTGAATCTCAAACACGGACCGCTCCCTATGGGATTCGACCCCAACTTATTCAGTTGGGTTTTATACTGATTAACGACTGTTGACGCTTATAATTGGATGAAGTGTCTTTGATAGCGTTATTCAATCAAAATGGCGTCGCTGCTGGGAAGTGGTGTTGTTTGAGATTCTTTTGGTGAAGTTGGATTTTTGTTATTTGTAGTCATAGTTGAATCTGCTTACTTTCAGTTTTGGTTTGTGTGTTGCTGTTTAAAACAGACGAAATGAGTGTCAGTGGAAGCAATGGTAGCCAAGTGGTCCACCAAGATAACATCGGCAATCTCAATGATGTCAATGAGCCAAATATTAATGACCCTAATCTTGTTGGTGGAGTTGGTGCCATCTGCTTGCCTCCGGCCGAAGGGAACGTTGTGTTCCACATTACAAGCACCGTGTTGCAACTCTTGCGATTGAAAGGGTTGTTTGGTGAGCTAGCTCATGAGGATCCCCATGAGCATATAAGGAACTTTGTCGATGTTTGCAGGTCGTTCTCCTTCAAGAACATATTCCAAGAGTCGGTCCGGTTGAGGTTGTTCCCATTTTCTCTAATGGAAGAAGCATGTAAATGGTTGGCTGAGTTGTCAAGAGATTCTATCACTTCGTGGGAAGAGCTTGTTACCGCATTTCAAGTGCGATTTTTCCCTCCTTTGAAGATAATGACTCTTCGGGACAGTATTCAAAGCTTCAAGCGTCTAGATGGTGAGCCAATTCATGAGACTTGGCTAAGGTTTAAGAATATGGCACTGCAATGCCCAACTCATAGGTTGCCCGACAATGTCTTGTTACAGTACTTTTACCGAAGTCTTGATTCTGTAAACAAGGGAGTAGCTGACCAACTTTCTCCGGGAGGTTTGATGTAACAACCTTACATTATAGCAGTCCAGCTCTTGGATGCTATGACCAAAATTAACTGGGCATGGTAAACCCGTGAAGATCAGGTCTTTCCTCTAACTTTTAAATTGACAAAGGAGCAGCTTGAAAAAGATCAAGAGAGGGACCAGAACATGGCAAAGATAATGACCCAACTTGACATCTTAGCCAAGAACGTCATGGGTGCTGGTGCTAGAAGTGTAAATGTTGTCGGTGTTAGGGGTGTAAATCCCGAAGAAGTCAAGTTTGAAGCATTATACAATGAGTAAGTAAACTTCCTAGCCAACCAAGGTGGAGGATATCATGCTAACTACCCAAGACAGGGTGGTAACCAAGGTTAGAACAGAGATGAAGGCTGGAGAGATCGTGATAGAGAGTGGAGGGATCGCAACCCCACTTGGAAGGAAAGGGATGGGGAGAAGGATAGGTATGTTCCTCCCCACGAGGGTCAAAAGCCCAAAGATTCTGAGGGTGGCCGTTCTAAGGATATGCTCTCGCGTATTCTCAACAAGGTTGAAGGGTCTGATAAAATTTGAAGGAGATGAAGAAAGATGTATCAACCCTTAATGAAATGGTGACTTCTCATTCCGTCTCTATCAAGCAGTTGGAGACCCAAATGGGTCAAATTTCTTCTAATTTAAACCTGAGACAACAAGGGGGGTTGCCTAGTGATACTATTGCAAACCCTAAAAATGAAGTTTGAGCAAGGACTTGCGTCGTTCCACGACATTAACTAAGGTGCTTCTTGGGAGGCAACCCAAGTTTTTATTTGCTTTCTCTTGTTTTTGGAACAATCGTGTGTTGATTATGCAGATGAAAAAGTAGAATGTGTTTGAAAAAGGTAGGTTGGCGAACATAATGTCCAGTCGGCGACTCACCGAAGAGGTCGGCGACTCACCGAAGAGGTCGGCAAGCCCGACCTGGACTGTCGTTGGGCTCAAGAAATATGAAGATAGAGTCTGTAAAACTTGGCGGGCCCATGGACAAGTCGGCGAATCACCGAACAGGTCGGCGAGCCCGATCTTGACCGCCGTTTGGACCCCTGCGATAACTGGAGGTCCTGTAAAACTCGGTGAGGTAAGTACCCACTCGACGTGTCACCAAGTGGGTCGGCGAGGTCGACTAACATCGCCGAAAGGGCGCGAACTGAACGGTTTTAAAAGGCCAAAGGTTTAAACTTTCAAACTCTTTCACATTCCCTCACTTTTTAACTACATACAATCGCACCCGTATTATATCTTTCCTATATTTTCATATTTTAACGTTTTTGGTTGGTTGATCTTGTGTTCGGAGTTGGAAATCTTTGCTGCCTAGCTTTACAAATTCATCTTTCGGCATAAAGGTTGGCTTTCCGAACCCAGAACTCTTAATTAGCGGTTAAACTCAAATGCATTGCTATAAATTATGCTGATGTGTGCTGGGCCTCTCTGAAATCATGATTTTGTGCTTGTTTGCTTGTTCTAAATTTGATTTCATGCCTAAATTGCCTAAGTTATTGATTTCCCAAATTTTGCGCTTTACAATTGATCGTAATCTTATGGGTTGTGCGTAATTGTTGTTCGGTCTAGTCGGGTGAAGTCTAAGTAACCCTGTATTATGCTAAATGACGTGTTTTACCCAATGATGGAGCGTTTGATGTCATTCCTAAGGGTTAAAGTCGTTAAATGACCAATTTTAGCCAAACCGGGGGAAGTCTGAGTACCCGATGGCATGGGTCTTATGGGTCTGAGTCTAATTTATGGTGTATGTGGATTGATTTTGTTTTCGGGGGCTCCGGGGTTGAATTTGGAAGTTGGGTTTGAAAATGGCACGTTGGACAGTTTGGCGAGCTGGGTCGAGCTCGCCGAACCACTCGGCGGTTCGCCGAGTTCCTTATTTATCGCCTTTAATTTCTTGATAATGTTGAGTTTGGGTGTTTTAACTTTTGGCAAGAAGCCTGATATCACCGAGTGCACTTGGCGACTCACCGAAAGTCTTCCTTGATCGCCCTTTCTGCATCCCCAACCCCTAAAATACACTGTAACTTTTGGCGGGCTAGTCTGTGCTCGCCGAATGATGTCGGCGATTCGCCAAAAGGACTTTCCCATCGCCGACATGCTATTTTTCTGAAAAAATTTTGACCAATCCTTTTGGCGAGCCAGATCTGGCTCACCTAAGTGATTCGGCGACTCGCCGATCGGTTCACCAAGTCTGTCTGCAGCTTGATTTTCTGCAGGTTTTCTTGAATCGTTCTAACTTATTTTGGTGTGTTTTGCAGATATGGATAGAACCAATTTAGACATGCCGCCCCGCAAAAGAGCAAGGGGCATAGCCATCAACGAGGGGACAGCTACCCTAGTGGAGCTGGTACTTCTGATGTTACACCGGGCACTGATGCCCAGGCAGATGGAGCGACTGTGTAGACAGGGCCCTTCTTTACCTCCCTCTCTGTCATTTTTTCATTGACTTTGTTTACTTTGTTGCATTTGAGGAAAAAATGCTTTTATTTGTGGCGGGGTGAGGTATTTCCATACCTACCTCTTTTGATTATCATTTTTGTATATATTGGGTTTTTGTGCTGAAAATTGTGTTGTGACACTGTTTTGTGGATGTTTGAGCTTATGGCTCCTTGTTTTGATTGTAAATGGTTTTGACCCTTCCAAAAATTTACCACCTCTTGTTTTGTGTTAATATGGTTGTTCTTGTGCAAATTTGAGTATCGGTCATGATCAATACCGATGACTTGAATAGTGCTCTTAATCGAACAAAAATGAATTACGATGAGGCCAAATGAAGTTGCATAGATAATATGTGAACTTTTTGCATCTCGTTGTGACTAGCCAATTACCGAATGAGTCTCTTGTGATGAACATTGCACACTAGCGAAAGTGTGGAGTCTTGTTTGATAATGGTGTCAATGCCTTGTGTGATGAGTTTACCGTGAACCTTGTGTGATGACACCTAGAATTTTCCCCGTTGGTCCGGTTGACTAAGTGATGCAAGCTCTTGAAATGATCTTAGGCAACAATTTTTAAGAGTGAAACAATTTGACAATATACCTCTTTTGTGGCCAACCTTGTGAGATGTCTGAATCTTACTTGAACCCGTTTGAGCCTTGTCCTTTTCTTGGAAGAAACTTGATGAAATTGAAACCCCTGTTTATCCATTCACCCATAATCCTCGTGAAAGTGTGGTGTGTTTGAATAGCCAACTTAGGCCAAAATCCTAAGTTGGGGGTGTGGTAAAAAGAGAAGGAAAATCAAGAAGTGTGAAGAAGTCTCCCTTTATCCATGGACTTGAAAAAGATGGAACCCCTCCATACAAAAAAAAAGAGAAAGAAAATAAGAAAGAAAAAGAAAAAGAATGAAAAAATGGTGAAATAAAGTTGTGAAAATTGCAAAAGAAATGGGGTGTCCGGTATTCCATGAGAAGTGAATAATGGGGTGAATTTTGAGCATGAATGAAAATGCTGAAGAAAAGGAAGGAAAGTTGTTCACACCACATTTCATAAGGATAGCAGCCACTGAGCCTAAATGACCATACATTTACACTCAGCCCCGTTACAAGCCTTGAAAAGACCTTTTTGATCTTGAGTGAGCTAAAAAAAATATTTGCTAGAAAATAAGGGCAAACCTATGGGTGAAGTCATGCATGTTTTCATCTTTTTAAGTGTGAGAGTTGTTTGTGATTCCGGAGCTATAAATTGTTGAACAATTGTGTGTGACTATGGAATCATCTTTGTGTGAGGGCATTTGAGTACCTTTGTTAAGCTTGAACTTGCATTTGAAGCAAGTATTGTGAACTTGAGAATCTTTGATAATTGTGAGTCACAACTTGAATCTTTGAGTGCACAATTGATCCTTGTATGAGTAAGTTGAGTCTTGTTGTGTGCACTCATGATTGAGTCTTTTGTAGCACTGTTTGAGACATCCTTTTTGAACTGCTGAACTTAAGTTTTACTTGAGGACAAGCAAAAGTTTAAGTTGGGGTTGTTGATGAGTCCGAGATTTGGACTCATTTAGGGCTTTATTTGTATAGGTTTAGTGTCCTCAAATGCTTATTTTGTGCCAATAACTGATGTAAACCCTTGATTTTCAGGATTATGGATTAAGGAACAAAGCAAGAACACTAATTTGCCAAAAGGAACAAAGCGAGCTGAAAGAATGAAGAAAAGAAAGCCTGGTGATCGCCAAGTCCACTTGGAGAGTCGCCGTATGTCCATTTGAAGGAGCAGTCGGCGGATCGCCGAGTGGTTCCACGATGCAGTTTTGGATCACCCAAAGTTACAGACCTTGAGGATGCTAAATGCCAAGGCAGAAGGGCGATTGAAGTGACCAAAGGGCGGATCGCTGAGTGGTTCGGTGAGCCCGACTTACTTCGCCAAGCGACTCTTCGCAGCACATTTTTGGCGACTATAAATACGTCTTTGAATATTTAGTTTAAAGGAATTTTTCATATCAATTTGTAGCTTATAATCTATTTTTGAGTTTTGAACTGAAGAGACAGTTTTCTCTAGTTTTTCCTAAGCTTTGAAGAATTGAAGTTTTTCACCTTTGAGAAATTGGAAGTGGGTCTTTGATATTCTTCGAATTGGAACATTGTAAGGAAAAATCAATCTTACCAGTTGATGGAAACTCAATTTGGTAACAATTTTTATCTTTTTGTAATGTCTAGCTAAAACCCCAATTCTTGTGGTGTGATTATGGGCTGATTTAGCTAATGGGTGTTGCTAATTGTTAGTTTATTTGCTATTTAAAAGTGAGTTCAATCTTTATTAAGGATTAATTTAAGAATTGTAGTTGCAAATGCGATTCTACCTTTGTGTTCTTGGCTTGCTCAAGAGAGAGGTTTTAGAACTAAGGTGTTTGATTGATGGTCTGTGGGTATTGGGTTGACCTGGGTTCAGCTTGAGAGAGTGAATCTTAAATCTTTTTCCACACATTCAGCTTGAGAGAGTGAATGGACTAAGGTGTGGGATGTTCCTATTTTGCATGCTTGTTGATGTTCGAGAGAAATCAACTTGATTCAGGGTAAATTGTTCGAGAGAAAATTTATCTCCTCTATAGCCTAGCTTACTTAATAATATTTATCCATTTTCTAATAGTTGCAATTACCCATTCATCTATAATAGCCTATAATCGAATCACATCCCAAGAACCCGTCTCATTATTGTTATTTCGTATTGTTTGATGTTGTTTGTAGTTGATAATTTCAAAACCAAAACCCCTATTTGACATTCCTGTCACCTCCTGATTTGAATGATGTTTTTATTCGATTATTTTTATTCCTATGACTGATTTGAGCATATTCGTACTTCCCTATTGAATCTCAAACACGTACCGCTCCATGTGGGATTCAAACCCAACTCATGCAGTTGGGTTTTATACTAATTAAAGATTGTTGACGCTTAGAATTGGATGAAGTGTCTTTGATAGCGTTATTCAATCAAGCCATTTTGTAGGGAGGAATCGAAATAGGCTGGGTATTCGGAAGTAGATCAATTCTGAAGTCTATTTCCCTTTCGGGAGGAATTTCGAGAAGATCTTCTGGAAACTCATTTACTACTGGAATTGACTCAAGAGTTGGGGTTTCAGAGCTGGAATCCTTAACCCGAACTAAATGATAGATATACCCCTTGGAAATCATCTTTTTGGCCTTAAGGTAGGAAATGAATCGACCCATAGGCACTGAGCTACTACCCTTCCATTCTAAGACTGGTTCGCTTGAAAACTGAAACCAAACAACCCTGGTTCTACAATCGACTGAGGCATAACAGGAATGTAACCAATCCATGCCTAGAATGATATCAAAGTCTACCATTTCTAACTCTACAAGATCTGTTGAGGTGACTTTCTAAGAGACTGAGACAAGGCAATTTCTGTATACCCTTCTAGCTATAACTAGGTCAGGTTGCATGGAGTGCCCTTATCCATTATATCCTAGTACCCAATTCACTTCTCAGATTTGGAAATCTTTTCAAAAGGGTTTTGGTACTAGTGTTAAGATTAGTACGTCCTTTCATCCTCAAACTGATGGGCAAGCGGAGCGTACTATCTAAACTTTGGAAGATATGTTGAGAGCGTGTGTGATTGACTTCAAGGGTAACTGGGATGATCATTTGCCTTTGATTGAGTTTTCTTACAATAATAGCTATCATTCCAGCATTAGTATGGCTCTGTTTGAGGGTCTTTATGTAAAGAGGTGTAGATCTCCTATAGGTTGGTTTAAGGTGGGTGAAGTTGCTTTGATAGGTTTCGAGTTGTTACATAAGGCCATAGAGAAAGTTCGGCTTATTGGAGAAAGGTTGAAAACAGCTCAAAGTCGACAAAAGTCCTTTGCCGATGTTAGAAGGAGAAACCTTGAGTTTGATGTTCATGATTGGGTCTACTTGAAAATTTCACCCATGAAGGATGTGACAAGGTTTGGCAAGAAATGGAAGCTTAGTCCCCGATATGTGGGCCTATATCAGATTTTGAGGCATTTTGGTAAAGTTGGTTATGAACTTGATTTGCCTAATGATTTGGCATCGGTGCATCCAGTTTTCTATGTATCTCTATTGAAGAAATCTATTAGAGATCCGACATTCATAATTCCCTGGGAAGGTTTGGGAGTTAAGGAGAATCTTTCCTATGAAGAAGTTCTGGTTGAGATTTTGGACAGGCAAGTTAAGAAGTTGAGAAACAAGGAAGTTGCTTCCGCGAAGGTTCTTTGGAGGAATCATTTAGTTGAGGGTTCTACTTGGGAGGCCGAGGCCGATATGATATCCCGCTATCCTCATCTCTTTCCCTCTGTCCCTACTCTACCTTGAGGTATTCAGTCTTCATGGTTTATTCTTTTGGTTACATATGTCTTAGATATTTCCCATGATATCCTCATTTATGCATGTTCATGATAAGCTTGAATTTTGAGAAAATGAGTTAACTTGAATGATTTATTCATACTGTGTGCATTTGAAAATGAGTTGCATATAGACCTTATGAAATAATGTTTTGAACATGCTTTAGCTTGGAGCTGATGGTTCCTCCTCGGATATTTGCATTTATGTGATTGCATTCATGTTGGTTGTTAGATCTAGTTCCTACCCTCCTTATGATGTCTTGAATCTCATTCGAGGACGAATGTTCCCAAGGGGGAGATATTGTAACACCTCGGATTTGAAAAAGAAGGTAAATTCTAGAATTCTAGAGTCTGGTGCTAGTACAGATGGAACCACCGACGGTCCGTAGGTCGGACCACGGACCGTAGGTGGGAAACGTCGATGGCAAGTTCCAATTATTTAAAATGTCAAAGTCCCAGTACTCTTTTAGAGTTCACCAAGATGATCTGGTGTTCAATGTACGAGTCATAGGTAGGTCTCATAGGTGAGTTTGAGACTTAGTGAAATTTTTGAAAGTAAAGGATGGGACCCACGGTTGGGATGTACGGTCTGTAAGTAGACCCACGGACCGTACATGGGGTCACGTGGTTGGGGGTCAAAAAGTGTAGGCTCTGAACCTCACCAACGGTCGACTAGGACAGTCGGTAGTAGGACCTACGGACTGTAGGTCTGGTCCGTCGATGAGGGCTTGGCAGTTATTTTTATGGGCTTTTTGGTCTTTTCCCTAATCATTTTAACCCTATACTACATCGTTTTGCCTTCTACCCAAAGCCCTATATAATGATTTTTAACCTCCAAATTACCCAATTCTATTCATTCTCCTAAAAATCCCAAAAGTTGATCAAATTCATCCTCTCAAATATTTCTCTCTCTAAGAAAGAAGAAGAAGTCTAGGGTTTCAAGATCAAGTCTCCAAATCCACCATTAATTGCAACCTTTTGGCATCAAGTTATGATAGTATTCACCTATGGAGTCCTTTCCTCCATAGGGTTCCTAAATTCTCCAATTTTGCAAGTTATAATCTCCAATTGAAATTAGGGTTTTTACTCAAATTTCATGGGTTTTTTCCAATTATGATCTAATTAATCATTTTATGTATTTTTATGCACGAATTGAGATAATTCCATGTTTTTAAGTTGAATTTATTTGAACCCATGCATGATCCATGATTTCTAGAATTGATCATATGATGAAGCTTTTGAAATATGAAAGATGAATTAATGAAGATATGGATGTTCTTTATGAAAGTGATGAAAGTGATTTAAGGTTGCTTTGAGAGTAAAGCATTGATGTTGTTGTTTTTATTGTGAAAGGATTTTCTCACATACTACTCGTAACATAATTTTAAAAGGGTTTTCTCACATAAAGGATTTATAAGGTTGAAAGGTTTTCTAACCTAAGATGAATCAAGATTAAGGAACTATTCTCATGATAAGATAAGTTAAGATTAATGACTATTCTGTGGAATTTATGCTTAGCACCGAGAGGATATTGAGATGAAAGCTCTCCCAAGGCCGGGTTTCTAGTAAAATTCTCTCTATCCCATAACTATGTGCCACCATAGGTTGTCTTAGATAGACATTAGCTAGTTGATCCACCTAAGTTAGAAGTTTATGGTTCTTACCTTGGTAAGTAAGGACATCTCTTTTCGGTGTGGAACCGGATTCCATGTTATAGCTCACATGGTCAACATGTCGGTTAAAGGTAAATCTCCCAAAATAATGAACTAACGTTACTTCCAAAAGTATCTCACATGTGTTTATAAGATGATTTTACTTGCATTGACCATGATTATGATTTATGTTTTCTAATCCTTTTATCTTATGATTTACCTTGGTCATTGCATGTCATGTAAAGTCCTTTGTAGCATGATTTCATAACTTTAATGCATTGCTATTATACTTGGTATATTCTTTTTACTAACGCGTACTCTTGCATACATTGTTTCACTTATGTAGGGTCCGACTCTTCTATTCTACATCCTTGTGGCTAGTGATCACATTAGTAGCTTTTTGAATATTTGTGAGTCCTCATGTTCCGAGGATCGAACCCTTTAGTGCTTATTTTCTTTACTTTTCCATATTGTGTGTGATGTGTGGGTTACGTCACAATCACTCTAGATGGCTTTGAGACTGTGATAGACTTCCGCTTCATTTTCTTGTCAAACATTTATGATATAAACTATCTTTTGAACTCTTTAATTCTATTATCTTGTATGAAGCATGCTAAGTGGATTGTGTAGGGCCTCTCGGGGTCTTATACAACATGTCACATCTAGGGTGTTCTTTGGGTCATGACAAATATTGATAGGTCAATGAATTGTAATATTGAATTTAATGGAGTTGATGGGTTTGAAGTCAGAGAAATACTATGAAACACAGTGTGGATCTTGGTAGGTGGACTTGTAGTTGTAGGGTATGGCAGTTAAAAGGCATAACATATGTACATGTTATGGCTGCAATTTGCTTTAAGAAATGTGAACCCCTTGACTACATTGACAACTGCTACAGTAAGACAACTTACTTGAGGACTTATGTCAATGTCCTTCAACTATTCACAAACTTGAAAATGTGACACGTATCTACTAACCCCCACAATTACACCACTAGAAATCAAAGGCATGCATGATTGGCCAGGTAAGCTTAAAAGGAAATAAATTGGTGAGAGTAAAAAATCTGGAAACTTAACTAGAACTGGACTTGCCATGACATGTAGTAACTGTTATGTTAGAGGCCAGAACAAGAGAGGATGTCCACAATGGGTTGAGTCATTAGCAAGTGAAGAACCATCAAATCCAGGCAGGGGAAAGGGCAAAACTTCAGGTTCAGGCAAAGGAAGAGGCAGACCAAAGGTAATATCTTAAATTTAAATTGATATGTGATAGAGATCTCATATGTAATAACTACAATTATTTTTAACTATATTTATAGAACGCACAAACAGAAGGTAAGCATTCTTTAAAGAGGAAAAGATAAAGACCTAGAGAAACACCTTCTGCACCTGCAGCACCTAGTGGATCTGCAACACCTAGTGTATCTACAAATAAGTCAAGAGGAAGATCAAGAGAAACACCTATTGCACCTGCATCCCCTAGTGCATCTGCAGCACATGCAAAGAGAGCAAGAAAATACCAAGTAAAACACCTATTGCACCTGCAGCATCTAGTGCATCCGCAAAGAAGGCAAGAGGAAGACCAACTGAAACACTAGGAGCACCTGCAGCACCTAGTGCACCTCCTACATGTCCAGCACATGGTGATTACCCTGCATCTTCTTCTGAACCTCTTGATTACCATGCATCTTCAATATCAACTAATAGTAAAAGAGGAAAAGGAAGAGCAAGGATAAGGGAAGCACAACTTCATACAAAATACCAACAATCATTAGAATGGGTATGTTTCAAGTTGAAAATGGATCCAAAGCTCTTAATGTAAATGTTTTCTATTAATTCAAGTATACTATTTTTTTATGTTTGAGTATAGCCTAACTAATTGTTTTCATAATTTGAGTACAACTTGGAATGTCAATTTGTAAGATCTTCTTTATTAGTACAACAAAGGTGACAAAATCAACTTATGTTACTGGTGATAATTGTCTAAACCAAGTACTGCAAGCAAGATGATATGGAATGGAAAAGCAGCAATCTCATCAAGAATATTTCAAGAAATGAGATAGGAACAAAGAAAAAAATAAGAGGAACTAGTTCAAAGAACCCAATCTAGGAAGTAATGATGTTGCAGTACTGTTTTGAGTTTTTTAAAAGACGTGAAAACATTTCTCATGTTACTGTTCATAATGATGATGTATTAGTATTAAACATCAACTTCTATTTTTATTTTTTTATTTTTTATTGTAATTTTACCTTATGTGAGGCCTATTTGTTTTTATGTCTATTAAAGCCCTTCTATTTTACAAGTGGTGTTATGTCTATTCAATTCCTTCCTTATTTGTTGTAATATAGAGACTAATTTATCCAAATTTAATTGAAATAGATCATGATCTTGATATACAAAATTTCTCATATTACATATGACAAGCAAAAGAGAGTTTCAAAACATATCACATCTAACATAGCTTATGGCAATTCAATTAGTTCAATACTTGAATCACTACTTTGAAATAGGTTGTTAATGAACAAGGCAGCAACACAAATTAAAATACACAAAATGACCTTCCAATTGAACCTGCACCATTTTCTCTTTCTTTGAACCATTTGAAATGAACTTTGTTTGAACCTCTTCTCCACCGTCAAATTATCAAGCAGAACCTGTTGCTCATTGATTTGAATTTGTCTCCTCCAAACTTCATCTTCCAACTCTTTGATTTTGTTCACCAATTTTGAGAGGATAAATTTTTATGTTTGATCGATTTCTTATTTCTCTCTCCATCATAATAAATTACAATTCTTCAACTGAAAAATCAAAACTATATGTTAACATCAATTAAACCCCAAAAAATTAAAAAATAGAAGAAAAATCACATACACCATAGCAGGGCAAGACCGAAATCTTCTTCCAAGATTTGACTTCGACCAAGAAGTCTGCATATGCAACAAAATTTCATGTCTACATCGTATGGCTTTGAGCATTGGGTCTGATTCTTCCATGCATAGCTTATTCAATTCACATTTGCCATTACTAACCCTAACAACACAAAAGATTAAAAAAAATAGGAGAAAATAAAATTGGGGAAGGTTTTGAATCTTCAATATGAAATTGGGGAAAATCGCAGACCCTAAATTCAAGCTTTGTAGCAACAGATACAATTACGACAACTAAATTCAAGCTTCATGCATTGAAAATGGTGGAATAGAGGATGAGATGAACTTTTGTTAAAGAAGGAAAGATAAAGAAATGATTTTTTGTGTAAAACCTCAGAATTTAGTAGCCTAAGCAAGGGTCCAAGTGAGTGGTTACAAACCTAGGATTTAGCGTTAGCACCCTCCATGAAAGCCCCACGAGTCGTGAAGAGCACCACCAGTCGTGGTGGTGCCTGTAGACCTTAGGCAGTATCCAACCAACACAGCCTCACCTTCCACGACCACCATGATGCCTCGTGGTGGGGACCACGGGTCGTGGTGACGCTCGTGAAGGCTAGGCAGTAGCTAGGCAAGGATGCCTCAAATGAAGACCCTTCCCATGAGCCACTAGATAGCTTACGAAGGCCACCACAGGCCGTGGGAGAGGGAGTGGTCCTAAGTTAGACTTTTGGGGAAGTGGGGTGGCAAATCAAGCCACTGGTCAAGGGACCACGGGCACCACTACGGGCCGTGTGACCCTTGACGGGCCGTGGTGCCCCTCGTGGTGGTGAGTCGGTAGCTTCACTTCAGGCTTTTTAGGTCTTTTCCGGTTTAAGTGAATCAATACTATGTCATTTTATCCAAGCCTAGGACCCCTATATAAGTTATTTTAACCCCAAAACTCACCCAATCAAGTCATTATTTTCAAAACCCAAAAGAAATCCAAGTTCTTCCTCCCCAAAATATTTCTCTCTCTAGAAACTTAAAGAAGAAGAAAGGATTCAAGCTAGGATCAAGGTCAAGCCTCAATTCCTCCATTGAAGATAAGCATTGGGCTTTGACGTATGATAGTTTTCATCCATAGATTCCTTCCATTCATGGAGTTCCCAAATTCTTCTATTTCAAAGTTAGAAATCCCCAATTGAGTTAGGGTTTTCTTCAATTGCCATAGGATGTCCTCAATGTTGATTTAAATCATTGAATTATGATCTCTTATGCATGAATTGATAAAATACTATGATTTTATGATGATTTCCCCATGAACCCATGTAACCCCCATGTTTTCAAGTTATGAATCATATGATGTGGGATTTTGATTCTAAAGGAAGAGTTTTATGAAATTGAGCATGTATTGCAAGCTTTACATGAATTTATGATGAAATTCATAGCTAACCCATATTTTTTAAGCATTGATGGTTGATAGTGGGCTTTGAACCTGTAAATTATGGACTTATGCATTTTCTTATGAAACATATGCAAATGTCTTAAGGATGCTTTGAGAGTAAAGTATCAATGATGATGATTATGATGTGTTATTGAAAGGATTTTCTCATATACACATAAGAGTAAGATGTGAAAGGTTTCCTCACATAATAAGGATTCTTAGGTTGAAAGGCTTTCTCGCCTAATTGAATCAAAGATTAAGAGCTATCCTAATGAAACTAGCTTGGATTGGTTATCGAAGGATACCTTTCCATGGATGATGACTTAGCTTGGATTGTAAAATGACGTGCCTTTCCATAGATAACAAGGTCAAGTAAGAAATGACTATTCTGTGGGATTTATGCTTAGCACCGAGAGGATATTGAGATGGAAGCTCTCTCGTGAGTAGAGGTCGGGTTTCTAGAAGCAATATATTTATTTCATACCTATATGCCCCCATAGGATGATTGTCTTATATAGACATTATCTAGTGGATCCACTTAAGCTAGAAGTTCATGGTTCTACCTTGGCAAGTAGGAAAACCCTTTTCGGTGTGGGAGACACCGGGGGATCGTGTTATAGCTCACATGGTCTCTATGTCAGTTAAGGCTAATCCCCCACATTAATAATGAACTAAGGTTACTTCAAGAAGTATCACATATGAGTTCAAAGGTTTTAAAGATGATGTTAGCTTGCATTGACCATGTTATTATGTCTTATGTTTTCTAACTCTCTTATATCATGTTTCAGCTTGGTCAAATGCATGGCATGAAATGAAATGTCCTTTTTAGCATGATTTAAATTATTTATGCATAGATATCATACTTGGTACATTATTTTATACTAACGCATACTCTTGCCTACATTTCTCCTAATGTAGGGTCTGACAGTCAGGGTCATCCGTTTTGTGGCTAGTGGTTGAGTACGAGATTTTCGAGCTTTGGTGAGTCCTCATTCTTTGAGGATGGACTTTCATTATTTTAGTTCCTTTTCTTGTATTTCTCTTTTGGACATGATGTATGGGCTAGGCCCAATTTCATTCTATTGTATTAAATGGCTTTGATGAGACAAGTGTTTTTGACTTCCAATTTTCTTTTATAAAACTATTGCACTTTGATTATTGTTTTACTGTTATTATTATATTTCTTATGTTATGAGAGATAAGTGGTTTGTATGGGGTCCTTCGGTGTTCTATGCGCCATGTTACATCTAGGGGGTATCCTGGGTCGTGACAAACTTGATAATCAGAGCATAATGTTTAGAATGGTCCTAGGATGTCTCATAAGCCATGTCTAGTAGAGTCTTGTTTATCAGTGTGAAGTGCTCCACATTTATGAATTAGAGGCTACAGGATGATTAGGAAACTCCACTTCTTTCATTACTCTAAAGTCATGCGATAGAGTTAACTCTATAAGGTCTTTCTCCTAATCCTTACCCTATGTTCTTCAGGATATGGCTACTCGAAGATATCATAGTAGAAGGAATATGAGGGAGAATGAGGAAAAAGTAGCTCATCCTTAAGATCATCAAGTTTCGGTCGATCCTTTGGCCCGAGCAAGTGTCTAATGTGGAGTTTAAGGTTGTTTTTCAAGTGTTGGCTCAAGTCATGACGGCCCAAGCCAATAAGGAGGTTGCGGTTCCCATGAACCCAAATTTGGGTACGGCGGCTTCAAGAGTGAGGGACTTCACAAGGATGAATCCTCCAGAGTTTCATGGTTCTAAAGTTATGGAAGATCCTCAAGAGTTCATTGATGAGGTCTATAAGGTTTTGATGATCATGGGAGTGACGCCAGAGGAAAAGGCAAAGTTGGCCGCTTATCAACTAAAAGGTGTGGCTCAAATATGGTATAACCAATGGAAGGAAGGGAGGCCAGAAGGTGCGGGTCCTCTTGATTGGGAGAAGTTTAAGGCCGTTTTTCTTTATAGGTTCTTTCCCCTTGAGATGAGGGAAGCCAAGGAGCTTGAGTTCATTAACCTTTGACAAAGAAGTATGAGTGTGAGAGAGTATGCTCTAAAGTTCACCCAATTGTCTAAATATGCTCCAACAATGGTTGCAGATTCAAGGGCTAGGATGACTAAGTTCGTTTCGAGTGTGTCCAAAATGGTGGTCAAACAGTGTCGTACCGCCATGCTCATTAATGACATGGACATCTCTCGTCTCATGGTTCATGCACAATAAATTGAGGAGGAGAAACTTAAGGAAAATCCTAGGGAGGCAAAGAGGGCTAAGACCGGTGATGGAAATTTCTCTCATAAAAGGTCTGATGGACATGGTCATTCTAGATTTCGACAAGAGGTTTTCCGATCAAGGTTCCTCCAATGCTCCTCCTAAGTTCAGTAAAGATAGGGTTCCTAACCCTAAGCTTCAAGGAGTTAATGGTGGTGGATCTTCATTGCCTAGGTCTACTTGTACTAAGTGTGGAAGTAAGCACGAAGGTAAGTGCCTAGCCGGCACGGATGGTTTCTTTGGTTGTGGTAAAAGTGGTCACAAAATGAGGGATTGCCCGATGCTTACGGCTAAAGGAAGAGAGGGAAAGAAAGCTCCTTCTAGTGGTTCGGGTCCCAATGCTCCTAAGCAAAACCGATTCTATACACTTCAGACTCGTGGTGAGCAAGAGGGTTCTCCCGATGTGGTTACCGGTATGTTGAAGGTTTTCCAACTTGATGTTTATGCTTTACTTTATCCCGGTGCTACCTTGTCTTTTGTGACGCAATATGTGGCTATGAGGTTTGATGTTCTTCCTGATGTGTTGTTAGAACCTTTTTCTATCTCTACTCCTCTTGGTGATTCTATTGTGGCTAAGAGGGTCTATAGAAAGTGTCTCATTTCCTTGTCCCATAGAGTTACTATTGTTGACTTGGTAGACCTTGATATGTTAGATTTTGATGTTATCCTTGGTATGGATTGGCTGCACTCATGCTATGCTTCTATTATTTGTAGAACTCGTGTAGTCAAGTTTCAGTTCCCGAATGATCATGTCCTAGAGTGGAAAGGGGGAAATTCTATGCCTAAGGATCAGTTTATCTCTTGTCTTAAAGCTAGAAGGATGATCTTTAAGGGTTGCCTTTACCATCTAGTTAGGGTGAGGGATGTAGATTCTGAAACCCCTTCTCTTGAGTCGGTCCCCGTTATTAATGAGTTTCTGAAAGTGTTCCCAGATGATCTACCTGATATTCCTCCCAACTGGGAAATAGACTTCGGTATTGACCTTCTCCCAGATACGCAACCTATTTCTATTCCTCCTTACCAAATGGCTCCGGCAGAATTTAAGGAGTTGAAAGAACAATTGAAAGATTTGTTGGATAAGGGTTTCATCTGACCGAGTATCTCTCCATGGGGTGCTCCAATTTTATTTGTTAGAAAAAAGATGGTTCTCTTCGTATGTGTATTGACTATCATCAGTTGAACAAGGTGACCATTAAGAATAAGTATCCTCTTCCGAGGATAGATGATTTATTTGATCAACTTCAAGGGGCAAGTTATTTCTCTAAGATTGACCTTCGGTCGGGTTATCACCAATTGAGGGTGAAAACATATGACATTCTAAAGATGGTTTTTCAAACTCGGTATGGTCATTATGAGTTTTTGGTAATGTCGTTTGGGTTGACTAATGCCCTGGCGGAGTTTATGGATTGGATGAATAGGATGTTTAGACAATACCTTGACATGTTTGTGATTGTGTTCATTGTTGATATTTTGATCTATTTGAAAAGTTAGAATGAGCATGTTGATCATTTGAGGATCGTGTTGCAAGTTCTTAAGGACCAACAACTCCTTGCAAAGTTTAGCAAATGTGAATTTTGGTTAAGGTCTGTAGCTTTCCTTGGTCATATTGTTTCAAGTAAGGGTATTGAGGTAGATCCTAAGAAGACGGATGCGGTCAAGAGTTGGCCTAGACCTCTAACACCTTCGGATATTAGAAGTTTCTTGGGTTTAGCCGGTTACTATAGAAGGTTTGTTGAGGGTTTCTCTTCGATTGCCTCTCCTTTGAAGGCTCTGACTCAAAAGAAGGCTAAGTTCATATGGTTTGAATTATGTGAAAATAATTTTCAAGAGTTGAAGGATAGACTACTTCCGCTCCGGGGTTGACCTTACCGGAAGGGGTGGATGGTTTTGTGGTTTATTGTGATGTCTCGAGAATTGGGCTAGAATGTGTGCTTATGCAAAATGGGAAAGTTATTGCCTATGCCTCAAGATAACTTAAGATTCATGAGAAGAATTATCCTACTCACGACCTTGAATTAGTGGCGGTCGTTTTTGCCTTAGAGATTTGGAGGCACTAATTGTATGGAGTTCATGTAGATGTGTTTACCGACTACAAGAGTTTGCAATATGTGTTTAATCAAAAAGATCTAAATCTTCACCAAAGAAGGTGGCTTGAGTTATTGAAGGATTATGACATGAGTGTTCTTTATCACCCCGGTAAAGCTACTGTGGTAGCGGATGCTCTTAGTCGGTTATCTATGGGTAGTGTTGCTCATATTGAAGAAGAAAAGAAATAGTTGGTTAGAGTTGTTCATAGATTGGCCCAATTGGGTGTTCAATTAGTGGAGTCCACCAAGGGTGGTGTTATGGTTCCGAATCGTCTTTTGTGGCGGATGTGAAAGCCAAGCAAGGTCTTGATCCGATTTTTGTAGAATCAAAAGAAGCGGTGCTTAAGAAATCCGTAGAGGCTTTCTCCCAAGGGGGAGATGGTGTACTTAAATATCAAGGTCGTTTATGCGTTCCAAATGTTGATGACTTGAGGGAACAGATCTTGTCAGAAGCCCATAGTTCGCAGTATTCTATTCATCTGGGAGCCACGAAGATGTACCGTAATTTACGGGAGATCTATTGGTGGAATGGGATGAAGAAGGATATTGTGGGATTTGAGGCTAAGTGTTCAAATTGCCAACAAGTAAAGGTTAAGCATCAGAAACCGGGAGGTTTGTCCCAAGATATTAGCATTCCTACTTGGAAGTGGGAAGACTTGAATATGGACTTTATTGTTGGTTTGCCTCGCACCCGGCGACAACATGATTCGATTTGGGTGATAGTAGATCGGATGACGAAATCGGCTCATTTCCTTCCCGTTAAGGTTTCTTATTTGGCGGAGGACTATGCCAAGATGTACTTGATAGAAATGGTAAATTTGCATGGAGTGCCTTTGTCCATTATTTCCGATCGTGGTACCCAATTCACTTCTCAGTTTTGGAAGTCTTTCCAAAAGGGTCTTGGTACCCGTGTTAAGCTTAGTACGGCCTTTCAGCCCCAAACCGATGGGCAAGCAGAGAGTACTATCCAAACTTTGGAAGATATGTTAAGGGCTTGTGTGATTGATTTTAAGGGTAATTGGTATGACCATTTGCCATTGATTGATTTTGCTCATAACAATAGATATCACTCGAGTATTGAGATGGCTCCATTTGAGGCCCTATATGGTAGGAGGTGTAGATCTCCAATAGGTTGGTTTAAGGGGGTGAAGTTACCCTAATAGGTCCCGAGTTGGTACATGAGGCCATAGAGAAAGTTTGGCTTATAAGAGAAAAAGTTGAAAATGACTCAAAGTCGATAAAATTCATATGCCGATGTGAGAAGAAGAGATCTTGAGTTTGATATTCATGATTGGGTTTACTTGAAAATCTCACCCATGAATGGTGTAATGAGGTTTGGTAAGAAAGGGAGGCTCAGTCCCCGGTATGTAGGCCCATATCAAATTTTGAGATGTGTTGGTAAGGTTGCTTATGAGCTAGAATTGGCAAATGAGTTGGCATCGGTGCATCTGGTTTTCCATGTCTCTATGCTTAAGAAGTGTGTTGGAGATCCGACATCCATAGTTCTCTTAGAAGGGTTGGGAGTTGATGAAAGTCTTTCTTATGAGGAAGTTCCGGTTGGGATTTTAGACTGGCAAGTTAAGAAGTTGAGAAACAAGGAAGTTGCTTATGTGAAAGTATTGTGGAGGAATCATATAGTTGAGGGTACTACTTGGGAGGCCGAGGCCGATATGATGTCCCAATATCCACATATTTTTCCTTCTACTCCTACTCAAGCTTGAGGTAATGAGTTCCTCCTGGTTTGTCCTTTGTTTTGAAGTCATGTGTTTTATATGCTTCCGTGATTTCCTTGTGATTATGCATGTTCATGAAAAACTTGTATTTTGAAAGAAAATGAGTTTACATGATTGATTTTCCTCATGTTGTTGTGCATTGAGTATAAGTTGCCTATAGACTTCATGAGATGGATTGATGAACATGCTTTAATGATGCTTTTTGAGAACGAATTCCATACAGGCTCCATGAGGTTGTGTTCAACATGCTTTTAGCTGGGAGAAGGTAGTTCCTCCTTGAATATGAGAAATCTTGAAATTTCATGCATATTGGTTTGTTAGGTCTAGTTCTTATTTTCCTTATGGTGCATTGAGTATGTTTAGCGTCGAGTTGATGTTTCCTCCTTGGTTTTGTGCATTTTGATGAGATTGTATGCATGATGGGCTGCTAGTATTGAGTCTCTTTTTTTCAAAAGGTGTCTAGAATTCCATTCGAGGACGAATGTTCCCAAGGGGGAGATAATGTAACACCTCAGAATTTAGTAGCCTAAGCAAAGGTCAAACTGAAGGGTTACAAACCTAGGATTTAACCATGGCACCCTCCATGAAAGCCCCACCAGTCGTGGTGGTGCTCGTAGACCTTAGGCAGTAGCCAACCAACACTACCTTACCTTCCATGACCACCATGATGCCTCGTGGTGGGGACTACGGGTCGTGGTAACGCTCGTGAAGGCTAGGCAGTAGCTAGGCAAGGCTTCCCCAAATGAAGACCATCCCCACGAGCCACTAAACGGCTCATGAAGGCCACCACGGGCCGTGGGAGAGGGCGTGGTCCTAAGTTAGACTTTTGGGGAAGAGGGGTGGCAAACCAAGCCACTGGTCAAGGGATCAAGGGCACCACTACGGGTCGTGGTGCCCCTCGTGGTGGTGAGTCGGCGGCTTCAGTTCAGGGGTTTTTGGGTCTTTTTTGGTTTTAAGTGATACAATACTATATCATTTTACCCAAGCCTAGGACCCCTATATAAGTGATTTTAACCCCAAAACTCACCCAATCAAGTCATTATTTTCAAAACCCAAAAGAAATCAAAGTTCTTCCTCTCCAAAATATTTCTCTCTCTAGAAACTTGAAGAAGAAGAAAGGTTTCAAGCTAGGATCAAGGTCAAGCCTCAAGTCCTCCATTGAAGATAAGCATTGGGGTTTGTCATCGATGGATTCCTTCCATTCATGGAGTTCCCAAATTCCTCTATTTCAAAGTTAGAAAACCCCAATTAAGTTAGGATTTTCTTCAATTGTCATAGGTTCTCTTCAATGTTGACTTAAATGATTGAATTATGATCTCTTATGCATGAATTGATGAAATACAATGATTTTATGATGATTTCCCTATGAACCCATGTAACCCCCATGTTTTCAAGTTATGAATCATATGATGTGGATTTTGATTGTAAAGGAAGAGTTTTATGAAATTGAGCATGCATTGCAAGCTTTACATAAATTTATGATGAAATCCATATCTAACCCATGTTTTCTAAGCATTGATGATTGAAACTGGGCTTTGAACCTCAATAGGTAAATTATCGACTTATGCATTTTCTTATGAAACCTATGCAAATGTTTTAAGGATTCTTTTAGAGTAAAGTATCCATGATGATTATGATGTGTAATTGAAAGGATTTTCTCATATACACATAAGATTAAGATGTGAAAGGTTTCCTCACATAATAAGGATTCTTAGGTTGAAAGGCTTTCTCGCCAAATTGAATCAAAGATTAAGAGCTATCCTAATAAAACTAGCTTAAATTGGTTATCCAATGATACCTTTTCATGGATGATGACTTAGCTTGGATTGTCAAGATGACGTGCCTTTCCATGGATAATAAGGTCAAGTAAAAAATGACTATTTCATGGGATTTATGCTTAGCACCGAGAGTATATTGAGATGGAAGCTCCCCCGTGAGTAGAGGTCGGGTTTCTAGAAGCAATCTCTTTATCCCATACCTATGTGCACCCATAGGATGATTGTCTTAGATATACATTAGCTAGTGGATCCACTTAAGCTAGAAGTTCATGGTTCTATCTTGGAATGTAGGACAACCTTTTTCGGTGTGGGAGACACCGGGGGATCATGTTATTGCTCACATGGTCTCTATGTCGGTTAAGGCTAATCCCCCACATTAATAATGAACTAAGGTTACTTCAATAAGTATCACATATGAGTTTAAAGGTTTTAAAGATGATGTTAGCTTGCATTGACCATGTTCTTATGTCTTATGTTTTCTAATTCTCTTATATCATGTTTTAGCTTGGTCAATTGCATGGCATGTAATCAAAATGTCCTTTTTAGCATGATTTAAATTTTTTATGCATAGCTATCATATTTGGTACATTGTTTTGTACCAACGCATACTCTTGCCTACATTTCCCCAAATGTAGGGTCTGACAGTTAGGGTCATCAGTTTTGTGGCTAGTGGTTGAGTTCAAGATTTCCGAGATTTGGTGAGTCCTCATGCTTCGAGGACGTACTTTCATTATTTTAGTTCATTTTCTTGTATTTCTCTTGTGGACATGATGTATGGGCTAGGCCCAATTTCATTCTATTGTTATAAATGGCTATGATGAGACAAGTATTTTAGACTTCTGCTTTTCTTTTATAAATGATTGGACTTCGACTACTGTTTTACTCTTATTGTCCTATTTCTTATGTTATGAGAGCTAAGTGGCTTGTATGGGGTCCTTCGGGGTTCTATCCGCCATGTTACATCTAGGGGGTACCCTTGGGTCGTGACATTTTGTTGTAGAATAAAAGTGAAAGAGATGCTTATATATTTTTTAAGCTACCGTTGGGTGACAAATTTCCTATTTGAACTCCATGTGTACATTTAATTTGGTTCTTATGCGCCTCATGGAGGTGAGTTCACGTTTGTGGACACATCAGCGTATAAGGGTTAACTAATATATAAAATAAAAGGTTGGGGGGGGGATAGTTGGACTCCCGTAAAGATTAAGTGTGTAGTTGGTAATACGGTTAAAGCTTGAGGGGGCAAACCTAAAAGCCTCATTACAAGCCTAAAAGACCCTTGAGATCTTACATGAACTAGGTTGTGTGACGATTATAAAATATAGGCAAACCTTTGGGATGAAGCTTGCATGTATTTCTCTTTCAGAGAGTGAGAGTTGTATTGATTCCTAACTTCTTTATTGACTTGCTTTGTTAGAGCATGGAATCGTTGTTGATGTGACAGAACTTAAATACATTTTTTGAAACATGGTTTAGCAATAGAGAAGAATCTATAGTGAGCTTGATCTTGGATCGATACCAGTTAGTCATCATTTGAAGCTTTTTTATCATGATTAGGTGTTGGAATTGATTGACAGTAGCAGAAAGGCCAGAAATATTGAAAAAAGTGTAAACCGCACACTGGAAATCACCTAACCAAAAGGGGGGATCGCCCAACTCGCACGACCTCGCCTAAAGTGAAAGTGCTCAAAATTCAATTTTATTGAGGCAGGCCGGCGAACTTGAAGTGAAACGGCGACTCGCCGAAGAGAAAAGACGAACAGGGTGACATGACTTTGATGAAAAATGAAGGCTTAAAAGGCGAAGAGAGGTGGTAATCGGTGATTTGCCACAGACTCGAACGAGATCGCCAACTAAGGTTCAAACACCTGAAGTCAGAAGCAAATTAAAGTCGATCCAAAGAACAGACGGAGATCTGTTAATCATGTTCGACGAGCTCGACTAACGTCACCGAAGAGGTGACGAAGTGAATTTTGGGTCAAATTTTGGGAAACTATAAATAGCCCAAAAGATAATTAAAGAGTGTATGTAAAAATTTAGAGTTTTGAGTAGTGAACTTTTGAGAGATTTGGTATGAGATATTTCACCTTGTGAAAAACATCTTTAGTTTTGGGGTTTTCCATTTTACTTTTGCAATTGAATATTGGAAGTTGAAATCAAAGTGGGTGTTGATTATAATTGCTTAATTTCATCACATCCATGATTTCTATCATGATAGGTATATTTTTATTTATTTTTTGTGATGGGTGGCTAAAACCCCAAGTCTAGGGGTGCAATTATGGGGTTGAGTGTTGATTTAATGTAGTGGATGTTGTGTTTTGCTCTAATTTTATGTTGCTCATCCATGGATTTAGGCTAATTAGCATGAGTTTAACCTATGGGTTAAGGTTTCCAACTTAATCCTATTTTCGATCTCTAATTGATGCTCGAAAGAGATCGATTGGAGTGGGTAATTCATGCAATTTAGGCCTGATTTATACTTTGCTTGAAAGAGAGATTATGGTTCAGATCTATTTTCCCTAAATGTTCTTGAAAGAGAGATATCGTAAGCTATTGAGTTGTTTAGTTATTCACATAGATGAGACCGAAAGGAGATTCTATGATATCGAAAGAAGATTAGTGTCATTGAATATGACCCAGCCTATCCACGAATGTTTAGCACTATTGAGCAACCCAATTACCCCTATGAGATATCGATTTCCAATCCCTGCACCCTTAGATTACTTGTTAATTACTTGAATTTCCAAAGTTTTAGTTTAATTATTGCATTTTATACTATAAACTCATTTAGTAAATCTGGTGGAATTATCCACTCATTTGTCTTAACCTACTACAATGAACAAGTCCACATTCTTGATTTCTTAGTTGAATTCTTATCATTATACCATTCCTTTGGGAATTCAACCCCGACTCTTAGTTGGATATTTTTTTTTTGACAACGATCACTTACTCTTTGAATTTATTTTTGAGAGTAGTTTGAGCGTTATCACCTGACACTCGACTGCGTCGATCGATCCGTGCCTAACCTCTACTCTCGACTTGAAACCCAAACGAAACACCAAATTTAGGACCCGAATTTCAAATTCATGACCCACCTCCATATCCAAACCCAAGAACAAACTTATAAATTGGGACCTGACACTCAACCTTGACAAGAGATTTAGGTCTGACACCTCATCTGGACCTTACCTCGACTCTCAACCCAAAACCCAAACCAGACACTAAATTTGTGACTCAAATATCAAACCATGACCTATCTCCAAACGTAGACCCATGAACTAACTTCTAAATCAGGACTTTACACTCGACCTAGATGAACAATTCAGGACCCAAATCCGACAACTAATCTTGACTTGACCTCGACTCAAAACCTAAACCTAACACACAATCTAGGACATGAATTTTGAATCGAGGCCCATTTCCAAATCCAGACTCAAAAAAAAATTCTAAATTAGGATCTAATTGTAACGACCCAAAAATAAATGTGATGGCACTCGTTTATTCCCACCAAGACAAGTAAGCCTCAACACAACGAAAATGAAAGAAATGCGGATAAACACTAAAACAAGAACAAGATAAAGTGAAAAACATATTCTTCTTCTAAAATATCAAAAATCTGGTTGTCACGTGTACAAGTCACTAAATACATAAAGTGCGGAATTAAGAAATAAGTACAAGTCTCATTCTTTGTTTCCCAAATAGAACAAAGCTTAGGAAAGAGGAAAAGAGGGTCCATCGGGATGACAAGCAGCTACATCTCAAGTCCTTCAACTAGCCTCAGAAAGTGAGAAGAAGAACAATCACGCTAAACAAGCTCGGTACCTACAGAAGTGTAGAAGCAACGAGTGATGTACCAACAACACGGTACCCAGCAAGCAACGTAATAAACAATGAATCTACCAAGAAATTGAATACCCCTTACACTCCAACCGAACCTCTTCAAACTACAATATGCACAGAAATCAGTCCAACCTAACAGTTCTACAATACACGGCTCACAAGGCCTAATATCAACAGTTCAATAGTCACAATTCACCAATCAAACGAATCAAGTAAGTCAATCTCAAAGTCAAGTAGATCAGTTACGCGCAACAAGTACATCAATCACAATTAACAAGAAAATCACATATAAGCATCAAATGCATCAAGTCACAATGATCAACCACTCGTCGTACCATTTTCCATCGGCCAAAAGTCACTAGCCGAAACCATTTTCCATTGGCATTGCATCAAACCACTAGCCGGAACCATTTCCCATCCGCTCTAAAAGACTCCTGGAAATGACCTCAGCGTAATAGAACTCACCGGAAAAGACCTCAGCATCATAAATCATCTCATGTCTCATCACAGTGTTCAGCATTCCATACACACAAACAATATCACACCACAAGGAAGAGACAACAAGTCATACATTTCAAGTCCACAATCATGCTTTCACGCATTTCATCAATCAATCAACAAGGGTCACAATAAGGAAATTCACATCATCATGTTCATCACATAGACTTTTTTCATTTAATCCCTTTATTCATTTAGATATATCAAGTGGACAATTAAACACTTCACCACATTCCCATTACTCCCAACACGCAAACAACAAAGGAAGTACATGAATTCTACTAGAATACAAGGTTTAGGAGATCACTTGCCTTATATCAAATAATAAATCACTTCAAGAGTTGATTCTTTCCCTTCTGCATCACTTCCAAAGCCACACAATCTATATACAAGCAAGTATTCACAATAAATTTCCAAAAACAACAATACCCGCACCAATTCTCTTGAAAAGTGAGTCAATCAACATAAACCCCAATTTAAAAAAATAAGGTTTGAGTTTGATATTTAGTACCTGCAAACATTACTTAAGGCCTTGGGAACTCATTGGGGAAAATAATTTCGAAAAAGTAGTTAAAATCAGTTCAAAATATCCAATTTAGCTAAGAACTTGAGTTCTTGAAAAACTGTTATTTATCAATAAAAATCCCAAATTTTGATGTTAGAATTCATAAATAACCAAAAGAAAATGAAGGTTTAGGATCAAAAAGACTTACCCAAATGATTTAGAACAAGAAAATCTATCAAAATTTCCTCCAAGGGTTCCCCAAGCTCAAAAATGGAAAATGGGGCTTAAACCCCGAAAATGGCAGACAAAAACCCTCTCAGGTGTCCCTTAAGCGAACCAAGTTCCTCTTAAACGAACTAGGTTCCGCTTAAGCGAACCACGTAAAAGCTGGGGATTTCACTTTTGCAAACAAGGTTCCGCTTAAGCGAACCCCGCCCAAAAGGCCAATCTCACTTTTGCAAACCAGGTTTCGCTTAAGCGACCATAGCTAAAGCGAACCAGATTCCGCTAAAGCAAACACTACACCACCAGAAACATCAGCCAACACAAAAACATCAAAAGGACCCTTAAGATTCATTCGGAACCCCATGTACATTAACCACAAATGCAAATCAATTATACTCGACGTTTCAGACTCAATTGAACCGTCAAAACACGAATATGGGGTCTCCTTGACCCGACATCCGTGAAAACCACAAGAAACTAACTCACGCCTAAAAATGCTAAAACAAGCTCGGGACCTCTAAAAAATTAACCAAGAAATCACCTAGGCATAAACTCATCCCCCAAATCAAACGGAACTCTCAAAATTCTTATTTGAGCATCCTAACCCCTAATGTTGACCAAAGTCATCCCAAATACGAAATTTCCAAAATTTCACAACTTAGGACCTCAAATCCTCAAAAAGACTCAAAATTTAAAACTAAAAACTCTCACAACTAATATTCCACATCTCGAGACTAATGGAATCGATGGAATTCCATTCCAACACTCGAAACTCCAAAAGACTCCAAAACCCACTTTCTTAACAATATAAGCCTTTCAAACTCAAAACTTATAAAATTCTAAACTTTTAACTCAAATTTCAAAACCAACTCTTCAAACTCAATCATAAAAGACTTAGGGTCGATCACGGGAGGGGCAAAATGGTCAATTCATGGAACTTTACAAAAATGACTGACTAGGTCATTAAATTATCCATCATTAAAAATCATGTTCATCCTTGAACATAAATCAAAAGAAAATACCCGAAGCTTTGAAAAGCTAAGGATATCTGACACGCATATTTGACTCTATCTCCCAAGTCGCCTCACTAACTGAACAGTGCTCCCACTGCACCTTCACTAAGCAATCTCTTTGGTCCTAAGCTTCCGAACCTTCCTATCCAAAATGGCTATAGACTGCTCCTCAAAAGATAAGTTTGCACCCAACTCAACTGAATCAAGGTAAAGTACAAGGGACTCATCTGGCACATACTTCTGAAGCATGGAAACATGAAACACGGGATGTACAACTGAAAAACTAGGTGGCAAGGCCAACTTATATGCCACCTCTCCCACACGACTCAAAATTCTAAAGGGTCCAATGAATCTAGGGCTAAGCTTGCCCTTCTTTCTAAACCTCATCAAACCCTTCATGGATGACACTCGAAGCCAAACATGATCACCCTCCACAAACACAAGGGCTCGAACTCTCTGATATACATAACTCTTCTATCGACTCTGGGTTGTGAAAAGTCTACTCTGGATCATACGAACCTACTCCATAGCATCTCTAAGCAGGTTTATATCCAATGAGTCCATCTCAAGTGAATCAAACCATTCGATCGGAGATCTACATCGTCTAACATACAACGCCTCAAAAGGGGCCATCTGAATACTTGAATGATAACTGTTGTTATAGGCAAATTCTTCTAAGGGAAAATGTTGATCCCATCTAGCACCAAAATCAATTACACAAGCTCGGAGCATGTCCTTCAAACCCTAAATCATCTGCTCGAACTGACCATCTGTCTGAGGAAGAAATGATGTACTCATATCTAACCGATTACCAAAACCATGCTACAATGCCTTTTAAAAATAGGAAGTGAACAGGGAACCTTGATTAGAGACAATAGAAACCAAGACCCCATGTAGTTGCACAATTTGACTGATATAAAGCTCGGCTAATTTCTTTGCCATATACTTCACCGGAACTGGGATAAAATGGGTGGATTTGGTGAACCTATCAACAACCACCCAAATGGATTCATAACCACCCACGGTGGTAGGTAGTCCCACAAAAAAGTCCACAGTGATATGTTCCCCCTTCCAAGTAAGGATAGGCATCCTCTAAGATATACCTCCAAGCCGCTGGTGCTCACACTTGACCTGTTGACAAGTCAAACACCTCAAAAATGAAATCTGCAATATCCCTCTTCATACCACACCACTAATAGTGTTGGCTCAGGTCATGATATATCTTTGCTGCACTGGATGGATGGAATCTAAGGAACAATAGGCCTCCTCAAGAATCAGTCTAAAAAACTCACCCACCTTGGGCACACAAATCCTGCCCCCAATCCTCAAGACATCATCGGAATCAAGGACAGCCTCCTTGGCTTCCCCTCTCATCACCTTGTCTTGAATGAGATATAACTTCTCGTCATCAAACTAACGCTTACGAATCAGCTCAATTAAGGAAGAAAGAGCCTCAACGAACGTAATCAAACCACCCATCTCCTTAGAAATCCATAACTGGATGAGGCTATTGGCTAACCTCTGGACATCTTTAGCCAATGGTCTCTCCTCCACACTAATAGTGGTAAGACTTCTCATGCTAAAAGTCTCCTAATAAAAACATCGGCTACCATATTGACCTTCCCTGGATGATACAAGATGATGATATCATAGTCCTTCAGTAGCTCAAACCATATGTGTTGCCTCAAGTTTAGATCACTCTAACTGAATATATACTGAAGACTCTGATGATCTGTGAAGACCTCGCAATAAACTCCATATAAATAATGTCACCATATCTTAAGCATAAACACTACAGCTGCCAACTATAAATCATAGGTAGGGTAGTTCCTCACATGGGTTTTCAACTGCCTAGAGGTATAGGCAATCACCTTACCCGTCTGCATTAGAACACCATGATATGCCATGAATTTACGGTATTTTTGATGCGTTTCACTTACAGTTTGTGTGTGTCTTGGGAAATTTTGTTGTTGGAAATAATTGTTTTATGTAATTCTTGTAGGAAATAAGTTCGGATGCGGTTGATGGAAATAAAAGTGAAAAATTACAGAAGTGGCCAGTGACGGAGCCAACCACGGACCGTATCTCTAGTGACAGGCTTTAGGTGTTGAAGCGTAGATGAAGGTTGAAGGAAATTTAACCAAGTGTGGAACCACAGAAGAATCAACAGACCGTAGGTCGACCCACGGTCCGTCTGCACATACTTCGTTGGTGATCAGAGAGTTGAAGTTCCAGTACTTGAACCACGGAGGCAAGTGACAGACGTAGGTCCAACCGTCGTCTAAAGGCCATAAAATATTGCCCAAGTGTTGATCCACGGAGGGTGACCATAGACCGTAGGTTGACCTACGGTCCGTAGATCTTGTCGTCAACAGAAACTGCGTCTGAAGCAGTTATTTCCTTATTTCGTTTCCTAGTTGGTTTAAGATTTGTTTTCTATAAATAATACTTGTAATTTCCATTTTTGAGGGTTAGAGATTATTGTATACTTTTAGTTTGGTCTTTTGGAATTATTTTGCAAACACTTCGCAATTTAATTTCTGAAAGTCAGTTTATACAATTTACACCTTGAATTTTAATTCAGGATTTCGGGTTTCATCTATTCTAACTGTAAGTTCATGAATTCTTTTAACCTAATTATGAATTGTGAATTCTCAAGCATGAGTAGCTAAATTTACAACTAGGGTTGTGGGAACCATGAGCAATTAACAAAGTATGAATAATAATTAAGTAATTCTTGAATAGTGTTTATGCATGTATTGTTAATCCTTTTGTTTAGAAGTCTTTTTAACGGTTGCAAACATTAGAACTCGTTGTGTTCCAACTTGCCTTACCAAGGGGGTAACGAATGAGAACAGGATTAAACAACAGAGATTTAGTTAAGGATTTGCTACTATGTAATAGTCTGATATCAATTTAAGTGAGGGTGAAAACTAAACTAAATTGATACGATGACTAATCTGGGTTAAAGGTAAGGGTTAGTAAAGCACACACCCATAGACTTACCAAGTTGTGAGTGAAAGTTCCTATTTGGATTACCAATCACTTAGGGATACCTAACTTACCAATCTTGCATGACAAACACTAGGATAGGATTACTATTATTAGGATTATTGCGTTAAGAGCTTGTGGGGAACACTTATACCCCAGTTTCCATCTTATATTGATAACTCAAATTGTGAAGTTTGTTTACTTGTTCCTTAAGCATTCCAATCAACAAAACTGTTACTTAGTTACAACATCCCCCTTTTTACTTTTCTCGGAAATAGTTTGACTAAACGAAGATAATTGTGAGTGAGTTTAAGTCTGAACCATATTTATCGTGGGATCGACCCCAACCTAAAAGTTGGGTTCTTTATTTGGCAACGACCGCTTATACTTCTTTAGGGAAGTGTAATTTAGGCGTATCAAATTTTGGTGCCGCTGTTGGGGATTACGGCTATTAGATTAAACTAACTACATTGTTGAACTTTAGTCAAGTATTTCCTGATTTTACATTTTTTTTTTGTTTTTGTTTTCTATAGGTTTCTACTCTAGTGTATGTCAAGTACACGGAGTCGAGGCGAACCCTTAACCCCCTATGATCCTTAATTGAGAAGAACTCTGAGGAAAATGAATAATCAAGGGGTACACAACAATCCAATCGGAGAGGGTCTAGGAGATGGAGTTGAATTGAAGCCTCCAGGGGTTGTTAATGTGCCCGCTCAGGTTCGTGGTGGTAATCTAATCGTATATTCAGAAAGGGTGCAGGATCCACCAGCTTTGAGGTTTCGTGATCACTGCAGGGTTGACTATGATGCAGTTGGATCAGATGGGCCTATTGTTCTCCCTCATCTACCTCTGGGACATACATTTGTGGTGACCAGCAGTCTTATACAGATGCTTACGGCAAGAGGGTTGTTTGCTGGGTTGGCTTCGGAAGACCCATACGCTCACATGGCTAAATTGTCAAGTGTCTGTAAGAGTTGTGTAGGTTGACCGGAATTGGATATGGATGTTATAGGTTTGAGACTATTCCCATTATCGTTGACCGATGATGCTGCTGTGTGGTTTTCTGAGCTGCCGTATAATTCGATCTATACATGGGACCAATTGTATAAGGTGTTCATAGCAAGGTATTTTCCGGTGTCCAAGAATTTAAATTACAAGGATAAACTGAATAATTTTACAGCACTACCTGGAGAGTCCATAAGCAGTTCATGGGATAGGTTCATTGGGTTCATGAGGAGTATTCTGAATCACCGCATAGATGATGAGTCACTGAAGGAGTACTTCTATAGAGGAAAGGATGACAATGGACGGGCTGTGTTAGATACTATTGCTAGAGGATCATATGGTGAGTGTACTTTTGAGGAGATCGCTGAAAACTTGAGAGGATTTCCCAAAACAATAAAGCATGGAGCACGAGAAAGGCAAATACTGGTAGGAGCATGTTCGCGGTCTAAACTGCACCAAATCAAGCTAATGATGACATTCGTGAAGAGATTTTCCAAATGAGGACAGAACTGGGTTTGGTATTGAAGCATGTGAGTGGAAATCCAGAAAAGGTGAATGCGGTAAATTATCTTACTAGAACTCCATCACCGCCAGTTGAGGAATGTTACTATGAGGAGGATGCGAATTTGGTGACTGATCAGACGAGAGGTTTCGGAACCAACGCCCAAGGTTCCAACTCGGATAATTAGCACCAAACTCAAGGAAACCAAGGTTGGAACTATGGAAACTACAACCGTGAGGGTAACTATGTCCAGGATGGGAACTACAATCGTGATAACAATTACAATCGAAAAAATTATGGCAACAGGAATGATAAGGTTGGACCCTATGTTCCTCCTGGAAATAGAGAGGCTGGTAATAGTATGTCACGCATTGAGGATATGATGCAAAAGATGATGAAGAGGTTTGATGCAACTGATGAGAATATGAAAGAGATGTGAAATGACTTGTCTAGAATCAGTCAAAAAGTTGATGCCCATGCAGTGTCAATCAAGCAACTTGAGCAGCAGTTTATTCAGTTGTCCACCAATGTGAACCCACGTCATCCTGGTATACTTCCTAGCAACACCATCCAGAATCTGAAAAATGATGGGCATTGTATGGCAATCACTACTCGCAGAGGAAAGAAGACCATTGACCCCCCCCCCCATGACGTCTGAGGTTGAAAAGGTGATAGAAAATGATGAGGATGAGATTGAGGTTACTGAAGATCCAAAAATTGACACAGAGAAGGAAGCAGAGGCGACCCAAAAAGTTGTTCCTATGCCTAGACCTCCACCCCCTTTCCCACAAAGATTGGTGAAAAAGATCGAAGAGGGAAAATATCGCAGGTTCATATCTATGTTGAAGCAACTGTCCGTAAATGTACCATTGATAGAAGCTTTGGAGCAAATGCCTGGGTATGTTATATTCATGAAAGACTTGGTGACCAAAAAGAGGGCTGTCAGTTTTGAGAATGATGAGAGGTTGCAACATTGTAGTGATATTGCTACTAGATCACTTGTGCAAAAGAAAGAGGATCCTGGAGCTTTCACTATTCCTTGTACCATTGGGATTCTACACTTTGCGAAAGCTTTGTGTGATTTAGGGGCCAGCATTAATTTGATGCCATTTTCCATTTATAAGATGTTGGGTTTAGGAGTTCCAAAGCCGACTGCGATGCGTTTACTTATGGCCGATAGAACTGTGATGAGGCCCATTAGAGTGCTCCAAGATGTCCTTGTGAAAGTAGAGTCATTCATCTTTCCGGTGGAATTTGTGATACTTGATTGTAAGGTTGATTTTGAGGTTCCCATCATCTTAGGGAGACCATTTCTTGCTATGGGGCGTGCCTTGGTCGACATGGAAAGAGGGCAGATAAAGTTTTGATTGAACAATGAGGAGGTAGCTTTTGACATCTATAGGTCTATGAAGCATGAAAGTGATCTTAAATCAGTATCCGTGGTAAATCACATTAAGGGGCACAACTCTGAGGTATCCATTGAGGAAAGGTTAGGTGTAGATGCGCTAGTAGCGGTGATGATGAATTTTGACAGTGATGGTATTGATCAGTATGATGAGCTAGTTGCCGCACTTGATAGGTTCGATTTCCGTTCCAAACCAAAAAGATTGGAGTTAGATATGAAGAATCGAGACTCCCCACCTGCAAAACCGTCTGTAGATGAGCCTCCAAAACTGGAACTCAATGCTCTACCATCCCATTTGAGGTATGTATTCTTGGGGAAAGATAACACTTTACCAGTAATCATTACTACTGATTTGAGTGAAGAGCAGATAGAGGCAGCCCAGCGGTAATCGATTATTGATGAGGAGACGAGGCAGCAGCGGGCACGTGAGGTAGATGTTGGTCCATCAGGCTTATTTTGCACTACAGAGGGTGTTCTGACTATTGATGAGGGCGATACTGATGGCTTCTCTAATATTGATCCAGCGGGTTCCGAGAAACCGAACCCACCCGCCTCTTGATGGATCTTCGGCGCATATGCGCCACAGGTTTGCTTCACCATATGCTTTATTTTTTTTATTTGTGCATTGAGGGCAATTGCACCATATTTTGTTGGGGGTGGGGTAAATGGGTTGTGAGTGATAGGGTGAAGTCTGAGTAACCCAACTCGTAATCCTCCCTTGGGGTTTTCTTGCCTGTGTTCTTTTTCTCCAAGGGACTAATTTACTTTTATGTTGAACCGGCATGTTTAGGATTGTATGTGTAGAAGTAAGTAGAAGAATGAAAGCATGATGGCATAAGAAGCATAAAATTGATACCCGTCCAAAATTTTGAAATGTGCTAGATCTATAGGTTTAATGAGTTGAATGTGCTGGATCTTCATATGACATGATAAGGAAACGGTACGATAGCATGACTTAAGCTAAAACTTGAAATGGGTAATTCAATAATCCGGTAATGAAACAATGTGCCAAGTGTGTGTGAGATGAGTTTGTTTGTTCATGCAGTGTGTGTCAATCTAGAACTTGCCCCGTTGGTCATGTTAAGAAAATCTAGGCTTGGAATTGGGAGATGATCATAGGCCCTTGTTCAAATGAGTCCACTAAAGCCTAAAATGATTCAACCAAAAGAAATAAATGCTCCCTTTAATCTAAATTTTTGAGCCTAATGTAGACCACTTCTTTCAATACACCTAACTCACATTCCCTAAAAGATTGTTTTACCCCTGGTTCCTCCTTGGACATGTGCACCTTAACTTAGGCCAAAAGCCTAAGTTGAGGGTGGCTAATTCAAAAATTTACCTTAATCTTGGCCCTGGTCCGACATCGGATATTGTGCACCTCAACTCATGCAAAATACATAAGTTGAGGGTGGCTACGAAAAAGGAAACCGAAAGAAAAGGGTATGAAAAGAGTTGTGTGCGGAAGAAAGAAAAAGATAGAAAAAGATGTGACTGAAGTTAAAAGAAACAAAAAGAAGAATGATAAATATTTTTGAAAAAACAGTGAAAAATAAGAGCGATAAAGTCAAAGTCACATATGTGCTGAAGAAAGTCAAGGAAAAGAGCAGAAAATAAAAAGATGTCAAGAATTGGTTGAGAAAGAGGTAAAAAGCCAATGTAATGTCAAGGAGGGCAGAAAAGTCACTAAAAGTACCCAAATGTACCCTACCTGACCTTGAGCCTACGTTACAAGATAAGAAAGTTCTATAGTGATCCTGGTGACTAGTTTGGAGAGTCTATGCAGTGAAAATAAGGGCAAGCCTATGGTATTGAGCACTAACTGTATTTGAATTCACTTCTGAGCGTGAGTGTTGAATGAATCCTTGAACTTAAAATTATAATCATTGTGTGAAAAAGGATTTCTTTGAAGTGAGGGCACTAGTTACATTGTTGGAGAGTTGGTACCTTGGCGATTGTTGAAAGTGTATGTGGTGATGTTTATTGGTTTGTCTATGTCATGTGTTGATCCGTATGAGTTAGCTTATTGAGTCTAAATGAAAAGATTGGCACTAAGTGATGGAATTGATTGAGACAGCTATATGATTGCTTGAGTTTGTATGTTTGCTTCTACATAAGTGTCGTTTAGAGTGTTAGTGTGTCGCTTGAGGACAAAAAACAAGTTTAAGTTGAGGATATTGATAGACCGTGAGTTTACAGTATTTTTAATGCGTTTCACTTAGAGTTTGTGTGTTTCTTGGGCTATTTTGTTGTTGGAAATAATGGTTTTATGTAATTCTTGCAGGAAATAAGTTTGGATGCGGTTGATGGAGATAAGAGCTAAAAATTGCAGAAGTGGCCAGTGACGGCCACGGACCGTAGATCCAGTAACGGGCCGTAGGTGCTGAAGCGTAGTTGAAGGTTCAAAGAAATCTGATCAAGTGTGGAACCACAGAAGAATCAACGGACTGTAGGTCGACCCACGGGCCGTCTTGCACATCCGTCGTTGGTGATCAGAGAGTTGAAGTTTCAGTACTTGAACCACGGAGGCAAGTGATGGACCGTAGTCCAGTCCACGGACCGTAGGTCCAACCGTCGTCTGAAGGCCATAAAATATTGCCTAAGTGTTGATCCACGGAGGGTGACCACGGACCGTAGGTTGACCCACGATCCGTAGGTCGTGTCGTCAACAGAAACTGTGTCTGAAGCAGTTATTTCCTTATTTCGTTTCCTAGTTGGTTTAGGAGTTGTTTTCTATAAATATTAGTTGTAATTTCCGTTTTTGAGGGTTAGAGATTATTGTATACTTTTTGTTTGGTCTTTTGGAATTATTTTGCTAACACTTAGCAATTTAATTTCCGGAAGTCAGTTTATACAATTTTCACTTTGAATTTCAATTCAAGATTTCGGGTTTCATCTATTCTAACTGAAGTTCATGAATTTTTTAACCTAATTATGAATTGTGAATTCGCAAGCATGAGTAGCTAAATCCACAATTAGGATTGTGGGAACCATGAGCAATTAACAAAGTATGAATAATAATTAAGTAATTCTTGAATAGTGTTTATGCATGTATTGTTAATCCTTTCGTTTAGAAGTATTTTTAACAGTTGCAAAGGTTAGAACTCGCCTTGTTCCTACTCGCCTTACCAAGGGGGTAACGAATGAGAAAAGGATTAAACAACAGAGATTTAGTTAAGGATTTGCTACTATCTAATAGTCTGATATCAATTTAAGTAAGGGTGAAAACTAAACTAAATTGATACAATGACTAATCTGGGTAAAGGTAAGGGTTAGTAAAGCACACACCCATAGACTTACCAAGTTGCGAGTGAAAGTTCCTATTTGGATTATCAATCACTTAGGGATACCTAACTTACCAATCTTGCATGACAAACACTAGGATATGATTACCATTATTAGGATTATTGCGTTTAGAGCTTGTGGGGAACACTTATACTCTAGTTTCCATCTTGTATTGATAACTCAAATTGTGAAGTTTGTTTACTTGTTCCTTAAGCATTCCAATCAACAAAATTGTTACTTAGTTACAACATCCCCCCTGTTTACTTTTCTCAGAAATAGTTTGACTAAACGTAGATAATTGTGAGTGAGTTTAAGTCTGAACCATATTCCTCGTGGGATCGACCCCAACCTACAAGTTGGGTTCTTTATTTGGCAACAACCGCTTATACTTCTTTAGGGAGGTGTAATTTGGGGGTATCACACCACCTAACCGGACTCTAGAAGCATCACAATAAACAGTGAAGTCCACACTAAATTCAGAACAGGAGTCCACGTCAACAAGGTCTTGATCTTTTGACATATCTCCTCACACTCATCAGACCACTGGAAACTCACACTTTGCCGAGTCAATCTAGTCAAAGGAGATGCAATAGTGGAGACGCTCTGAACAAATCACCGGTAGTAGCCTGCAAGTCCCACAAAACTCCGGATCTCAGTAACTGATATAGGTATGGTCCAACCCCTTACTTCCTCAATCTAGGTTGGATCTACCCGAATACCCTCATTGTATACCACGTGTCCCAAAAATTCCACAGAATCAAGCCAAAACTCACATTTTGAGAACTTGGCATAAAGCTTCTCTTCCCTTAATCTCTGGAGTACAATCCTCAAATGTCGATCGTGATCCTCCTCTGTCTTAGAGTACACCAAGATGTCTTCAATGAACACTATCATAAAGGAATCCAAATATGGTCAGAACACCCCGTTCATCAACTACATAAACGATGCAGGGGCATTCGTTAAACCGAAAGACATCACAAGAAACTCATAGTGACCATAACGGGTCCTGAAAAATGTCTTGGGGATATTTGATGCCCTAATCTTCAGGTGATGATAACTGGACATTAAATCAATCTTAGAAAACAGAGATGCACCTTGAATCTAATCAAATAAATAATCAATACGAGGAAGAGGATACTTATTCTTCACTTTCACTTTGTTCAACTGTCGATAATCAATACGCATCCTCATGGATGCATCCTTCTTCCTCATTAACAACACAGGAGCACCCCATGGAGAGACACTAGGGCTAATAAAACCCTTACTCAACAAATCCTACAAGTGATCCTTCAATTCCTTCAACTCATCTAGAGTTATACGATAAGGAGCAATCGAGATGGGTTTGGTGCCCAGCTCCAAGTCAATGGCAAAATCAATATCCCTATCCGGAGGAACAACTGGAAGGTCCATGGGAAACATATTTGTAAACCCTCGAACCACGAGCACAGAATCCATGGGAGGTGGCTCAACACTAGTATCCTAAATGAAATATAGATAATACAAACACCCTCTATCAACCAATGTATGAGCTCGAATGAAGGAGATAACTTTGCTATGGTAAGAACCACTAGCACCCGTCCACTCCATTCTCGGGTCACCCGGCATTGCTAAGGTCACAGTCTTAGCATAATAATCAAAAATAGCATGATGCCGAGAGAGCCAATCCATACGTAAGATAATATCAAAGTCTACCATTCCCAAAATGATCAAATCTACCTAAGTATCATACCCGACAAAAAAAACAAGACAGGACCGATACACTCGATCCAGAACTATGGATTCACTCACTAGTGTAGAAACATGAATAGGTACATGCATGCAATTAGACAGCATATCAAACCTAGCAAAAAAATAGGTAGACACGTATGAGAAAGTAGATCCCAGATCAAACAATATAGACGTAGGTCAATGGCAAACTGGGATGATACCTGTGATCACAGCATCAGAAGTCTCTACCTCAGGCCTTCCTAGAAAAGCATAGCACAGGCCATCTCGGCCGCCTGTAGCCTAAGTAGAACATCTACCTCCACTCTATGGAGATGGAACACCCCTACCAGATGTCCTTCCACCTCTACCGGACTAAACTCTGCCTCGACCCCTGGCCGAAAGCACTGAATCCCTAGCTGGAGCAACTAAATAAGAACACTGAGGTCTTGAATGAGCCTTTAGAGGACAATGTGGCATCATATGACCTGGATCCCCACAAATAAAGAAAGATCTCGATACAGATAATTGTTGGTGCGAACTAGACAAACTACCATGTCCACCTCGACCAGAACCATAAGATCCTCAGGCTGAATGCCCACTTTCGGCTATTGACATAGAAGAATGAACCGGTTCAAAACGCCGAAAGAAACTACAACCTCTATGTGAACCTCTACCTCAAAATAAGGCACCAGAAGAATGGTCCCTCTTGGGCTCCCCAAACTCCTTTAAAGCCATCAACTCCGCCTCCTTGGCTGTGCTCACAATGGACTGGAAGAAAGCCTCCTCTCTATTTTCTCTGAACAAATAAGACCGAATGGATAAATTCAAACCTCTCAAAAACTTGCGAACTCTCTCTGCCTCATCCGGAACAATAGTCATAGCATGCCTAAAAGCTCACAAAAATAGGCCTCATACTCAGTCACAGACAAACTGCCTTGAGTCAAGCTCTCAAACCTGAATCGACTTTCCTCTCTCACGCTCTAAGAAATGAAGTGATCCTGGAAAGCACTAGAGAATGCATCCCACTAAATTGAGGAAGATTCAACTGGTCTAGACCTCAAAAAAGTCCTCCACCACTCTCTGGCGCGTCCACGAAGCTAGAGTACAACAAACCAACTGTCACGAGCATCTACCATACCCAATGCCTCAAGCATCTCATGGCACAAAATCAAGAACTTATAAGCATCCTGACTCTTACCACCCTAAAACGGGGGTGGTTTCATCTTATGAAACCTCTCGTAAAATTGTTGCTCAGTTGTCATCAGAATAATCTCGGGAGCAATCTGAACACCCACAATCGGTGTCGGAACCACTGGTGGATGACCCACCTGATCCTGAATACCCGAAACCTGCTCCTAATATGGGTCGACGCCCCTACCCTAGTCTGAGAACCCTGTGGCGTACTTGTCGCACCACCTATAATCCTCAAAAAAGTCTCCTGAAACAAAGGAGATCCAAACTCGGGAGGAACCTAGTCCTCAGCAACCTCAACCTGTGGCTCAGGAGAAGCCTCTCTAGCTCTACCTCTTGCTGGTGCCGCTCCATGGGCATGACCTTTAACTGGTGCTACTTCACGAGCACAACCTCTAGCTCAGGCCCTACCTCTACCCCTAGTTGGGGTCTCAACAATAGCCTTGGGCATTGCCTCCCCTCTACCACTGGAAACAGAAGCTCTGGTCCTCCGCATCTGCCAAAACAACACGTGGCAACTCAGCATTAGCGAAGGTAACAATGCACGATAAGAAAGGATGAATAAAAGGAAGTTTCCTAACAATATTTGTAGCCTCTTGAAGATAAGTACAGACGTCTCTGTACCGATCCTCAAGACTCTACTTAGACTTGGCTTGTACACACGCGTGACCTATGAACCTGGGGCTCTGATACCATTTTTCATGACCCAATAATGGACGTGATTGCACTCGTCTATTTCCACCAAGACAAGTCAGCCTCAACCCAATTAAAATGAAAGAAATGTGGATAAATAGTAAAAACAAGAACAAGATAAAGTGAAAAACTTATTCTTCTATTAAAATCCTTAAAATTTGGTTGTCACGTGTACAAGTCAATAAATACATAAAGTGCGGAATTAAAAAATGAGTACTAGTCTCAGTCTTTGTTTCCCAAATAGAACAAAGCTTAGAAAAAATGAAAAGAGGGTCCGTCGGGATGACAAGCAGCTACCTCTCAAGTCCTTCAACGAGCCTCAGAAACTGAGAAGAAGAACAATCACTCTACACCGGCCCGGTATCTACACAAGTGTAGAAGCAATGAGTGAGTACCAACAACATGGTACCCAACAAGCAACCTAATAAACAGGGCATATAGCTAGAAATCGAATACCCCTTACACTCCAGCTGAATCTCATCAAACTACAACTTACACACAAATCAGTCCAACCTAACAGTTCTACACATGGATTACAAGGCCCAATATCCACAGTTCAATAGTCACAATTAAACAATCAAATGAATCAAGTAAGTCAATCTCAAAGTCAAGTAGATCAGTTACATGCAACAAGTACATCAATCACAATTAACAAACATATCACACATAAGCATCAAATGCATCAAGTCACAATGATCAACCTCTCGTCGGAACCATTCCTATCGGCTTTGCATCAAATCACTAGCCAGAACCATTTCCCATCGGTTTTGCATCAAATCACTAGCCGGAACCATTTCCCATTGATTTTGCTCGACCTTGATGAAAAATACGGGATTCGAAACCAAAACCTGATCTGGACCAGATATCATCTCTAGACTCGAAACCCATATCAAACACCTAATTTAGTACATCAATTTCAAACCAGGACCCATCTCCGAATCCATACCCAGGAACCAACTTCTAAATCAGTACCTCACACTTGACCTCAACAACTAATTTAGGACCCGAATCCGACACGTGACCTTAACTCTCGACTCGAAACCAAACTTAGACATCCAATTTGGGACCTGAATTTCAAACTGGGACCATCTCTGAATCCTGACCCAAGAACAAACTTTTAAATCGGGACCTTATACTCGACCTCGATTACCAATTGGGGACCCAAATCCGACACTTGATTTACACCTGACCTCAACTCTCGACACAAAATTTGAACCAGACACCCAATCCAAGACCCGAATTTCAAACCAGGACCCATCTTTGAATTTAGACCAAGGAACCAACTTCTAAATCAGGACCTGACATTTTACCTCGATGACTAATTCAGGACCCATATCTGACACCTGATCCGGATCTAACCTCAACTCTTGATTCGAAACCTGAACAAGGCACTCAATTCGGGACCCAAATTTCAAACCGGGACAAATCTCCAAATCCAAACCCAGGAACCAAATTCTAAATCAAAACCTGAGACTCGACATCAACGACCAATTCGGGACCCGAATCTGACACCTTATTTGGACCTGAACTCAACTCTCGACTCAAAACCCAAACCAAACACCCAATTGAGGACCTGAAATTTAAATTGGGACACATCCACAAATCCAGACCCGGGAACCAACTTCTAAATCAGAAACTGACACTCGGCCTCGGTGATCAATTCAGGACCAGAATTCGACACCTGATCTGGATCTGACCTCACCTCTCGACTCAAAACCCAAATCAGACACCCAATACATGACCTAAATTACAAACCAAGACCTATCATCGATTCCAGACCTAGGAACCAACTTCTAAATTGGGACTTGATACTCGACCTCGACAACTAATTTAGGACCTGAATCGGACACCTGACGTCAACTCGAAACCCAAACCTAACACTCAATTGGGGACCCAAATTTCAAACTAGGACACATCTTTGAATCCATACCCATGAACCAACTTCTTAATTGGGACCTAACACTCACCTCGACGATTAGTTTGGGACCAAATTCGACACTTGATTTGGAACTAACCTCGACTCTCAACTTGAAACCCGAACTAGACACTTAATCCAGGACATGAATTTCAAACCTAGGCCCATCTCTAAATCCATACTGAGGAACCAACTTCTAAATTAAGACCTGACACTCGACCTCAACGACCAATTCGAGACCCAAAACACTAGATCAAGACATGACCTCAACTCAAAACCTAAACCAGACACCGAATCCAGGATCCGAATTTAGAACTAAGATCTATCTCCAAATCCAAGCCCAAGAACCAACTTATAAATCATGAACTAACACTTGACCTCGATGACTGATTTGGGACCCAAATCTGACATCTGATCTGGACCTAACCTCGACTCGAAACTCGAACTATTTAGCCATTTCGAGACCTGAATTTTAAACTGGACCCATCTCTGAGTCCATACCTAAGAACCAACTTCTAAATTGGAAGTAGATACTTGACCTCGATGATCGATTCGGGACCCAAGTCTAACACCTGATTTGGACCTTACCTTGACTCTCAACTTGAAACCTGAATCAGACACCCAATCTGGTACTGGAATTTTGAACCAAGACCCATCTCTGAATCCAGACCTAAGAACTGACTTCTACATCGGGACCTAACACTCGACCTTGATGAAAAATTTGAGACCTGAATCCAACACCTGATTTGGACCTGACCACGACTCTTGACTCGAAACCCGAATTAGACACCTAATTCGGGACTTGAATTTCTAACCGAGACCCATCTCTGAATCTAGAACCACGAACCAACTTCTAAATCGGGACCTAACATTCGACCTTGACGACCAATTCAGGACCCGAATCTGATACCTAAGTTGGACATTACCTCGACTCTAGACTCAAAACCCGAACCTGACACCTAATCCGGTACCCGAATTTTGAATCGGGTCCCATCTCTGAATCCAGACTCTTGAACCAACTTCTAAATTGGGACTTGACACTCAACCTTGACGACCAATTTGAGACCCAAATCCAACACCTGACCTCGACTCTCGACTCAATACCTGATTCGGATACCCACCCCCACAAAAGACTCGAAACCTGACCCCAACACCCGACCCAAGATCTGATCCTGAATCCTGACCCGGGATCCGATATCCAAATCAAGATTTGATTCCAATCAAACTTGAAACTTGAGAGTTGGGTCTCGAATAGAGGTAAGGAGTCGGGTCTTGAATCGAGAGTTAGGAGTAAAATTTTTGAGTAGTATCAAAAATAAATACTCGGGATTTCAGTTAGGGTGAAAAATTGAGGTGTGGAATTGGAAAAGAGTTTTGAAAATTATTTTTCCTTACTTTTTAAAGTTATGTCATTTTTCTTATATTTGAGGAAAATAAGTTGATTTGGAAAATATTTTTATCCATAATTTGCTTATAAATACCCATATTTCTATGGGTATAAATTCATATCTTATCCATGTAATAAAATCACTCATCCAATCCATTAAAATATGGACGAATTAGACTAGTGAACAAAATATGGATTCATTTTGTTAGCACCTGCAATTTTTTATGATGGGAGAGGCATACCATGTCATACTTGTATGAGAGAATTTTTTATTTGAAAAATACATTATTATGGGTCCCACTCCATTACGACTTCTCCCTTTCTCTTTCTAACATCACTTTTTAAATTCTCCTTTTTGGCCCTGTTTGGAAGGCCACCCTGGTAATTGGATTTGGTGTAATTATAATGTCTGACATGTTTGGTTGGCCATGTTATTACTAGTAAGCAGGTAATTGAGTGTAATTGGCAGGTGGTAATTACACTCTCCAATTCACGGGGGGGGGGGGGGGGGCGGTG